>JAZGTK010012008.1:0-15202 GCA_036877625.1 Ambastaia sidthimunki
AGTGTCTCAGTAACTACAGGGTTTTGACCCCCTAAATCAGTCATGGTGAAAATGTTTAATAGCTGTTATGTGGTCATGTGGTTAGTTCCTAAAGGGAAACACATTTTCAAAAGTAAACGTCCTGAGAAATATCCAGATTGACAACTAACCCCAGTCTCCTCACATACAACCACAGCTGCTGTGGGTGTGTAAACCAAAAATGACACAAACCATGAACTAGTTTGCAAAACTGAATTTGAGCTTATTGCTTTTTCATCTTGTCTCCTGTGTGACCTCTTCACTTGTCATGATCGAAGGGGTTTTGAAGGTCTGTTTCACTCTCTCTGTCAGTGTGACGCTGAACGGAAATGCACAGAAACTGATTAGCTTCAGGTTCATACGGTGTTGCAGTGACACAAGTCAATAGCAGCACTAATACCAGTCATCACATGCAGGACACATCTCTAAATGATCAGCAGAAGATTCTAACAGAAGCATAAAGAAATGAAATTCAGATCTGCTCACAACTGATCTCTAGTGTGATTCTTCACTCACTGAAGAATGAACTTTGATGGACACTGACAATCACAGAATGTCATTCGACTGACAGAAAGACTGGGGACATTTGGATATTTTGTTAGGGATTTAAAAAAAAATTGTGATTATCATGACACTTTTAGAAATATGCCTAGTAGTGTATGTCTTTCCACTTGCTTCTAAAAGTGTGAAGTTATATTGACGGGCTTCACACAGGTTGTGTGTGTGTGTGTGTGGGGGGGGGTTCATTACAATCACACAGACAGACAGACAGACATAGATACACAGACAGAACCAGAAGAGCCAGAGTCACCAAACCAGTTGAAAATAATGGCCAGATCACAAAAATATTCAATACCATTTACATCTGTATTGTAGTGTAGACTCATCTTTACATTTTTATTTGTAAAATCTGGAAACAAGAAAGATTTAAGGATTTCAAAAAGTTAAAACAACAAAAAGTTATGACATTAAACTAAGAAAAAGATTTAGGATTCTGCTAGGTTACTAAAAATAGTTTAATTTGGGCCAACTGTCTGTCAACTCCACTGTAGAGCTAACATACGGTACCGTATACTGTGTACCACTGCATACAAATTCTCAAACTGATACACATTTCAGTTTTTTATTTAAATGGTTACAGAATTTACACTGAAAGAATCTGTATTGAAATAGAGTTTCACTGCTGGATTCAGACCTATGGAGAACATGAAGACTACAGGATCCAGTTGGGTTGCATTTGATTACTGGGCTGCAGTCTGTGGATGTTGTCTGAATGAATTCTCTTGTACAAAGTGTAAGTTTAAGAAAGAGGGTTTATAAATATATAGAACATATTAATAAATCAATCAATATCTTCAAGTAATCAATAACTCTATTCAAAAGCAATGAACAGCAACAAATAAAATCTAGTTGATCGTCACTGTCTGCATGTGAAACACTCAGAAAAAAACATGAACATAATAGAACACAGATGGATTTTCCTGACGTTTCCTTGATGTTTGTCTAAATATAAATACACGTTTAAAACTGGATGTATACAATAAATTCTCCATTGAAATCATAATGATTTCAAAACTGATAGCAAATATATATTGTTTGCCCTGTGCATTATAGCAAGTTTTTAAATAATGATCAGAAAATCCCCTGACACTAAACAAAAATGTGCTTAAACCTTTCATACAGATCATAGAACATTACACGACAGTCACACAAAACTGCTTAAGAAAGATTGATTCTTAAAGCCAACGACAGCAGACACGTCACAAAAAAAATGATAATTCAATTACTTTTAGAATTTTTGTTAAACGTAAATCATGATTCATTTAATTCTTGCTTTTCTTTGCAATACATCACAAAAATAAACACTCTTAAATTTCAAACAAATTCTTTTGGCATTTGGAAACGTGTAATATATTAATTATTATCCTTCACTGTGCAAACATACTTTGGTTTTGCACAATAAATAAAATATGATTCAGTAGGTACACAAATGTACAAATCAGAATAAAACCAGGGAGACAAATGTCAAAAGAATTAAAGGGTTTGTTCAAATAAAGATGAGAATTCTGATTTACTTGTGTCCGTCCAAACCTCTGTGACTTCTGTGGAACATGAACATTATTTCAACATCATCAAAGTAAATGATGCTGTCAAGATCTACGACAACACTTGCCATAATAATCATCTATATGACTCTTTAAAGTGACAGATACTGTAGCTGTGTGAGATAATGTCTCAGATGGAGTTGCAGTGTGGACTACAGCTGTGGTGTGTGGAAGGACACAGATCTCTGATGACCATCACTCAGGCCAGTGTTCCTCACACAGAGCTACAGTCTGACTTGACTTCAAAGCCAGTCCTTCTTCTTCACCTCTGTTACATAGAAACATCAGAGGAGGAAATTCACTGTTGTGCTACACAGAAGGAGCCAGACGGGTGTGGACAGACAGCCAGCAGCTGACGACAGAACCGTCACGTTTTGGGTGAACTTTCTTTCAAGATCAACAAAAGAGAAGAAATGTCGTAAAGGTTCCCTGCTCACCTGTTTGTATCTTAATACAAATAGCACCGTGACGGAAAGCCCTGATGCTGCCGGTGACATTTGCTGTGTTTGATTGTCACGTGTTTTGAGTTTATAGGAGAGCGAGAGAGAGTGAGCGCTCGTGCAGAAGGTCCATTATGGCTGTTTAAAGGCAGAATCGAGAGTCTCTGAAAGATCTGGTGATAACGGAAGGCGTTCAGGGCACAAGAGGTGTCGGAATGCATTAATATAGCAGTTCTGTTCCACATACATGTGGGGACCCGCGAGTGTGTGGGATTCATGTGTTGGTATCACTGCTCGCTGACTGGTTATCCTCTGCATGTTTGAACATCAGGATGGAGTTGTAGATCTTGAGGGCGGGGCCGAGCTTCACACTCATGATCTTGACAATATCTCGCTGTGTCAACAGAAGGAAAGCTTTTCCGTCGATCTGCTGTCGAGAGAATCAAGCACATGAAAACATGAATCACTGGAGTCAGTGTGTGTGAGCATGTGTTAGCTGTGAGCTGATCTCAACACTGACAATAACACTGACTAACATCTTCTGCTCTTCTGGGATCTTGGCAGTGTACTACTGCAGATCTTCAAGCCGTGTTATAAACTGCCTGTGATGTAAACGCTGGTGGAAAAAGCTCCTGCTAAATGACTGAATGTAAATGTAGGCTGTGATGTCTTGAACTGAAGATCTGTTCATTCATTCAGTCTCTGTGGTGACACATACCTCCTCTCTGAACTGCTTGGCTTGTTCCTCACAGCCTGGTAAAGTATGAATGAAATCAGCCACCTATATAGCACACATACATCATCACACACAGAAAACACACAGATATAGCATACATATGATCACATACATTATACATACATCACATACAGCATACATGTATTATCACAGGAGGACACAGGAAGTGTCCCCATAAACCATGTTTACATTGTTATACACGTCATTTTACACATTTGTTTCCTCATAAACCACATATTCAACCCCATCCACACGTACAAACTCCTCACAACAATAATGTCTGTCTTTCTCTCTCACACACACACACCAGACACGTCTCACCTCCTCTACGGTCCAGTGGGCGACGCGGCTGGCCTGTACGCCCGCCACCCCGGGCAGCAGTTTACAGTGCTGTTCCCAGCACAGAGGCAGATCACGGGCCGGGTGAGCAGACAGAGCAGAGAGAAAGACTGACTGATGCAGAGCCTGTTGAAGACTGTTGTGCTCTGAAAACACACAGAATCAACGCTCGTCTCTGCCGAGAATAACAACGTTTTACAGTGGCACAGGTTTCTATGTGGTACAGGTAAAGTAAAAATTATTAGTGCTGTAAATAATAAAAATAATTGACATCAAACTGCAGCTTTAATCTTCAAATCATCGTGTAAATACAGTAAGACTTACTGACTTTACTAGACAGGAAACAATTTATTTCATGTGTGTTTTGAAATCCAACAGTAGCAGTTAATGCCACAAAACCACACCGAAATCTCTTCATCAAAAGCTTTTTCATTGGTGCTATTGTATTTCCCACAGAAATGATTTCCTGTCTCTTGTTCACGAGCGGCTCTCAGTGTCTCACCCGTGTCTCACAGTGTCTTAATCCACCCATCAGACTCACACCAGATGTGCTGAGAGATCAGACCCAGTCTCTGATCAGACGTTCCTGAGAGCATCTCTCTAACACACGCAAACACAAAGTCACACACATACAATCAAACGCACACAATCACACACGCACGCACACTGGCATAATGCGGTTTATGAGGACTCTCCATAGGCATAATGGTTTTTATACCGTACAAACTGTATATTCTATCCTCTAACCCCAACCCTAAACCTAACCTTCACAGAAAACTTCTGGCATTTTTTTAATGAACAAAAATTCAGCCTTTAGTATGTTTGTTGGACAGGACGTTTACATTGTTGTACACATCATTATACACATTTGTGTCCTCTTAAACCCTGTATTCAAACCCACACACACACGTGCACACACAGAGAAACCCTGTGCTCATACAGTGTGTATTTAATGTGTGAAGCTAACCGGATTACAGCACACAAACATACTGCTTCTGTGTTTTTTCATATCACTGTTTCTTAGGTTCTGCACATGGCCGTTTGGATCTCTTGCACTGTGATACTGCTGGTCTTCAGTTACAGAGGAACAACATTCTGTGAAGACAAACAGAGCTTCATCTCTGCCCGGTGAGATTACGGCATGGCCGCAACACCAGTGAGGTTCAATGACCCGCAATTCTTCAGCAGAACCAACATCAAAAACACACGACAACACTCTCAAAAACACACCTAAAACTGTGCAATACAGATAAACTGATTCCAGCCATGATGAATCTAAATATTGATATTTTATTTCAAACACACAAACACAAGCAGACACTCACACTGACACACACAGACACTCACACACACACAGAAACTCACACAAACATGCATACAGACACACCCAAGCAGACACACAAACTCTCGTACAGACACACTGAGCATCTCACATGAGCACAGCAGAACTGATGTGGTTTGCAGTGCTGGAGACGGCCACCTGCGTCCAGTTACACAAGTAGTTGCCAAGGCAACTGTCACAGTGCATTGTCGTCTGAGAAATGGTTTGCAATCTATTGTGTCACATGACCGGTCAGATGAGAATACAAACGGACAAAGTGTCACGTAATATTAATGTTCTGCAAGGTTTTAAAGAACAACAGCCACAACACACGTGTGTGGAGCACAAAAAACTTTAGCCATTAGACAGAACATGTGACTGTCCTGTCCTGCATAAGCACTAGCAGCTACAGATAATAACTATGTTTGAGACACTCAGTGAGATTATCTAAAGAATTTACTATTAACCAGATTTATAACTGCATTCTCAGAATATGAATTCCTACAGACCACTAAAGGAATGAAAGGGGCCAAAATAGAAAAGCTTTTTCAAATAGGCAAAGGGCTTTAGATAAGATGAAAGAGACAGGGGAGGGTGGATTCATTTACATTTAGCAGACGCTTTTATCCAAAGCGACGTTGGTTGCAAGGTGAGGAAAACAAAGAAGCAAATCACAAATCAAGAAATCTTTAGCTCAAAGAAAACACTGCATATAATTAAACTCAGTAAGCTCATGATTTTAGATGTTGTAAATTTAATATTATTCTTTCATGTGATTTTATTGTGTAGGTATTTTGGGTAAATGTATATGTATAATTTATTTTTTTACGATTGTCTAAAGTTTGGGTCAAAATTCAAATTCTCACTCTTTTTCATGACCCTGAATGAATTAAAATGCATCTTTAAAAATCAGAGCAGTCAGCACAATCCACATAGATAGGGTCTCCAATGTCCTGACCAAAGACACTGTACACAACCTGTTACACACACAGATAAACACTAAACACACTTCAAACACTTTCAACAAACAAAGACTTTGACCTCCCTGAGATTTCTGGTTTCTTATCCAACACACACTATTGACCTGAAACACAGACATCAGCTGTACAGACGGACCATCACACCAAAATCTGCTGTTTGCCAGTCTAGTTCATTTAAAATGTTTAGTAGCTTTCACCGTTATTAGGCTTGCTGGAATACTGAATTTGGCCAATTTTCATTTGGTAAACACAAGCTACTTTCACAGGAATGTTAAAGAGTGAAATGACAAAGTTGAATATAATAGTAAGACTCATTCTACAGACAATCACTACAGCCACAGCACACAGCAGATCAAGACCTTTAAACCCAGTTCACTTGACAACCGACAGCTGCTTCCCCTCAAACTGAGAAGCTGAGAGCTTTTAACAGTTGCACATCAACACTTCAGGTCACTTCCTGTCACTCAAGAGTTGCCTGCTCACAATAATGCCAGTCCAGTGAACGCATCACTTCTGAATGAGAAATAATCAATAATAAATATCAGGTTTCTCACTAATAAAGTGACTAAAGTCAACATTTTTATTTGTCATCAAATGTTTTTGATGCTCTTGTCAGAAATAATTCATAAAGCGAGAACAGAGACAGTCTGAGTGTCTGATCAATCAAACCCAAAAGCTGAATGTCTCCAGTCTGTGAAAACTGATCTCCTTACCTTCATATAACATCTGCTGCAGAACTCGCTCGTGTGTGCTGATAAAGTCACACGTCATTTACATTTACTCACTTTTCTGGGCATTATGCTTGTAGTTTGCATCTCATGCAACCCTAACCAAACCCTTTATACATGTTCTAACTTGGCAGTAGTGGGAATTAACTGCAAAAATGTTCATTACAAAATTCCTATATATTATCATTCTATTAAAAACTCAAACTACTATATATCATTAAGGAAGATCAAACAGCTAAAGGAAGATAAATTTCAGGATACTTTCATTCTGAATCAGATCCATATTACTTTAATTTCAGTTTATTTGTCACTTTCCATCATATCCTGGAAAGACCAATATATAATAACTGCATATAAATGTACAGATGATTTATTATCTAATAATTCCTGGGTGAAATCAAACAATTCAAACACTCCACATTTAACAGGAGAAAAACAAGTACAAAAAACTAAGTCTACAGTGACTAGTACCATTAAACACTACAGGTAATCAACAGTTGATGGCCACTAGTTAAATACACTGACACATCAGCTAAAAGGGCCAGAACTGTGGGCCTTTGAATTAGCAGCACAACCTTCCCTGTTACCATGACAACAGAGAATGTTCTGGAAGGAAACAGGCGCTGGGACGAGTGACCATCTCAGACATCTTACAGGACAAGCTGAGAGATTGTGCCTCATGTAAAATATTTGTCATTTCCACGGAAGACAACAGGAACTGAAAATATTTAGAGTGAATGATGTTTTAAGAGGAGAGCAAATGAGGACAATCTCTCATGAGAAAAGATCAACCTTCCCTAGATACTATCAGAGACCATCTGTTTCTCACCAACAGGAGTGCAGACAATGGAGCCCACAGAATCCAATCACTGTTCTCCAATGTGACTGTTTTTACTGTTTTTACTGTGGCTCAGATCAGTAGATTCTAACCTTTTTGACTTTAAGGCCCCCCTATTGTCCATAACAATATCTGAAGGCTTCATTACAATTAAATACAATTAATTAACCCAACAAAGAAATGTCTTGACATTTGGTTATTGTAGCTTATTTTATTGCTTGTTTTGTCTTCTTTGTTGTGTCTAAACAGCTTGAGGATGTTTGTTGAGGCCCCCTAGTGGGCCCCGGGTCATTGCTTGAGCTTGGTTGATTTGTCTCCTGCCTCACAGCAACTATACTGCAGGCATCTCACTAACTGGTCCATCCACACATGGACAAGTGTGCCGCTGGGATGACATGACTGCATCTTCTCTCTGGGTTAAAGATCTGCTGAAAATTATCAGCTGAACCAAATTGTTTGCTGGTCTTAAGATTTAATGCTGGTTTATCTGTTCACTCAGCCAGTCCAGACCAGAGGAACCCAAGGAGTTTGATTTGAATATATCCCACAAAAATCAAGATGACGCTAGTTGAGCTTAATGCTTTAATCGCTCAGATCTCTGGAGACAAAACAAGACTATAGAGACAAACAGCAACAGAACAAAGTGCCTCAAAGCTTAAATATTTGACACTTCTAAAGCCAATATCACATTTAAATTGTATATGTTCCTAACATGTTCCTGTTCTAGGAGTGCACAATATCCTTTTGTCTAGTAATCTTTCAAGTAATCATTTGTCAATTCGTATCTGCATAAGATGAGTTTAGGGAAAAGCTCTCCTGCTCCTGTAGCTCAAACACACACTGAAGGCCAGAGGCTGTGTGTGTGATGCCTGCAGTAGAGATAAAGCTGGAAAAAAGCTCAAAGCTCTGGTGAAACTGCTGACTCACTCAAACGCCTCCAGAAAGCGTTTTCTGTAAAATCTTGCAGCATTCTAAAAACAAACCATTTCAAAGATTTCTTTAGGAGCACGAGGCTGTTGATCTCACACGAACCGCTGTCATTATAAAGAGAACAGAATGATGATAGGTCAAATAAAATTACAATTTGTACAACACCTGCCTGCCATGAGCAATGAGATGTGCAAAAAGGTTGATTCATTGTTTTTAACAAATAATAATAATAATTTAATACATAGAAAAGCAAAATAATCATTTATTTATACAATCATAACTGGCCATCACTTACTAAATTAAATGTGAAGCAATGAGGTCATCTGACAACAAAAACATTTCCTCAATGCACAACTGCACACTGTGTTCAGAAACTGCACACAGTACATAACATATACTGTGCAGTGTAGTACATTAGTATTCTGTTCCAAACACAGCCAATGCATGTGTGTGTACTGCTATTCACTATGTTCATAGTAATACCCATTTTGACTTTGTAGGGGCATTTTGAGGTCCCCATAAGAAACACTCTTATGAATCATACAGAATGATCTTTTTTGAAAATCAAAAAAGCAGAACGTTTTCTATAACGGTTCACTGGTATTACTAGTTTGTACAATACAAAAACCATTATGTTTATGAAACGTCCCTATAAACACACACACACCTGTCTTCTGCTGACAGTAATGAAATACTCAAACCGTACCAGCTTGTGTCTCTATGGACACACTCTGAAAATGGTCACTCAATGAAACTGCTGGATATTGTCTATTAGCTGAATACAGCAGCGAAGCAGCGAAAAGTCAAAAAAGCACTGATGTGATTTTAGATCTGTAATCATTCATCAAAAATAAAAAAGTCATTTACAGCAATGTGTCAGATGATCAACAGCTAGAGAAACATCACTGAACTGATAACACACCACATCAGTGTTACCAGCCAATTGAATCACTGCGACCTCATTTACACAATTTCACACTACAAAAGCAATGCAATCATATGTTTTAGACCACATTTACACCTGTATTTACACACTGTCCACTTGTGATGAGATCAACCACAAATGCATCTTTATTCAAGGTTTACCAGAGCATTAGACCAGCCAATTAAAACACTGCATTGATTTGATTGGCTCGTTTAGAATTGCAATCACACAGACATACAGTAATTGAAGAGAACAAAGAAAACCACCAACTTCAACAGATAATCCAAAAAACACAAAGAGATTAAAGACTGTTTAAAAGAAATCATAGTTGATGCTTTAGGAACCAAATCTACCTGGAACTCTTTAAACACTAACCTTAGACATCCAAAACCATCTGTATTCATCCGATACCATTTAAACACCAGACATGAGCCCTCACGGACCACACTGTAGTGCCATCATATCAGCACTGCAACACACTCCATACTGAGAATTACATCAAATATGACACGTGATTGTTTAAATTTCAAATCTTACCTGAAGCGTCAACATCCGTGTCTTCCTCCTCATCTTTGATTCGCAGGTATTTCGCTGACTGAGAGAATCTGGAGAGCGAGATAAGCAGAGTTCTGATTTATTTCTGATTAGGTGTCTTTACGTGTCTACTGTAACCTGAAGACCAGCACCCATACAGGTTTGGGTCCATATTTTGAATGGTCATGTAGGTATGTCGTTTTAGATAATACCCGAGTGTGTCAGAAAAGTCGGTTGTGATCGGAGTCAGACAGCATAGGAGTGTGTGTTCTGTAACAATACTGTGAAACCAAGTATCCGGGAAATAAAAAGAATTATGTCACAGTGCAACTGTTCCTATGAAAATCAAAACGCTGTCACGCAAAGACTTTTATTAGCGATTGGCTCTTTTATTAGCGATTGGCTCTTTTATTTAGATGGCGCAATTTCACTTTCTACTGCATAGTAATATGAAACTGGAAATTGATTATTAAACATACTAAATGATGCTCATTTGAAAATGCAAAAAGGGGTCTAGAGGTTAGAATATACAGTCTGTGCGGTATCGAGGCTTAATGTCTATATGAAGCACACACAAACACAGAAATCTAGCACACTTCAGTTGCATGTGTGAGCTGGTTTCTGTTCTCACCGTGAGCTTCAGTGTTCGTGTTCAGACAGATTTAATATTCTGTACTGTACAGAAGTTTCTGCAGTTTCACACACAATCCTGCTACTGTATTTCTATTATTTGCTGCAGTGTTTTAAAAAACACACAGATCTCTAAATCTCTCACATGTGTAATCAGACGTCTGATTACACATAAACAGCTCATTTCAACTGCCTCACTCATCCTGCAAACCATCGCAAAAAAGAAAATCATTAAAAGAATAAAAAAGCAAATTAATATTTGTTTATTACGGTACACGGTGGACAATTATTATTCTCTCTGTCTGTCTGTCTGGCTCTGTCTGTCTGCCTCTCTCAATTTCAATTTAAGGTCTCTCTCTCTTTCTCTCTCTCTCTGTCTGTCTGTCTCTCACTCTCTCTGTCCCTCTCTTTTTGCGTGTCTCTCTGTGTCTCTGTCTGTCTCTGTCTCTCTCTCTCTCTCTTTCTCTCTCTCTCTGTCTGTCTGTCTCACACAGACGCACAAACACATTCATGTGATTTACACAGTGGATGGAGGATCTGGCCTTCAGCAGTGATGAGTTTCTCTCATGTTCTCACCTGCTGGGGAATCTGCTCCTCTTCCCAAGCGGTAACAGTGACTTCTGTCCCTGAGATGAAGATTCATTTTCCTGCTCCTTCTTGACAATCGGGGGGCGACCCCGTAGACGAGGGGTCCCGTCGTCCCCTGCTAACACACCCCTGAAAGACAGACAAACACACACCAATCACTCAGTGTTCACACAGACCCTATTTACCTTGTGCTACAATATTCCAAAAAATACATGAAGGATGCCATTTATTACCAAGTATCATTATATTAGTGAATATTAATGCACATGGTTCAATATTGTTTTTTAATTTTTTAATTAACACTTTAAATATACTTGACAACATCTGATATTGTACATTTGACATTTTCTACTGTTTAATAGTGTGTGTGTGTGTGTGTGTGTGTGTGTGTGTGTGTGTGTGTATACATATACATATATAAACACACACACACATTTTACATTTTGTTTTAAATGTTTCACACACATTTGAACACACGTGTGTTCACACACTCAGAATTCTGGGTAAATAGAATATTAGGCTTGTCAGTCTGTAATAAATTATGGGTTTTGTCAATCTGT
Organism: Ambastaia sidthimunki; assembly: GCA_036877625.1. Classification (NCBI taxonomy): domain Eukaryota; kingdom Metazoa; phylum Chordata; class Actinopteri; order Cypriniformes; family Botiidae; genus Ambastaia; species Ambastaia sidthimunki. The sequence goes on from JAZGTK010012008.1 coordinate 11,673, forward strand.
AATAGTTGAGGTGTTAAATGTTAAGGTCACAAATTATGCAAATGATCTTTGCTGCTCTGCATCTACTGATGAAACGCAAGCATACGCGGTGAAATGAAAAGGTGTTATGGTGTAAAGGTTTATACCACTGTCCTAGTCAACAGCAGTTAATGTTATTCTGAATGTAATTCAGTGTGTTTATACACATCAACATGATGTTTGTGCTGGATTAGCATGTCACTGTTTTCAGATGTGTCAGACCTGTTCTCCACCTTCCCATCTTCATCATCCTCCTCGTCTGGACACAGGTGTTTGGTCTTCTGCACAAAGTGCACCGGGACGAAAGTGATCTGCTTCTCTCCTCCAAGACGGTCTGGTAACACCACCTCCTTCCTCATGTTCATGTCTGAATATGGGCAGCCAAAGGCACTGAGAGCGAGAGAGCACGAGAGAGAGAGAGAGCGATTATTGACAGTTAGTCATTGTCTAGAATCACCAGTAATCTTCAGCACAGAAAACTCCCCCACTTACTGTTCAAAACAAACACATTTATCCGCATCAACTTTGACAACATTTGACTTGATGGAATAAAAAAAACACACAAAAAAAGCAATACATACAAATATGTGGTAGATAGGTGCAGGAAAGTGGAGATTGAGTTAAGAATGTCTGTGATGTGCATGGGTAACACATGTTTAACAAACACTGCAATGTTTCATAAAAAATAAAAATAGTATCCTAAAAAAAGGATGACTTTAAATATGCAGTTCTTTTACAGAAGATCATGATATTTAGATCTGGACATTTCATTTCTTGTGTTAAATGACGTCTCACAAAGGTGTTGACTGTAGTCATCTGCTTTTATGGTCTCATGTAAAGAGCTGCCAGACTCACTCGTCTCTACAGATTATTACTGGAATAATCTACACAAAACTGCTGTTTAAAAGGTCTTGGCCAAAAATGAATACTACAACAGTTACTGGTTACAGTTTAATCTCACACTTTAATTGAAGGTAGCTACATGCAAATTCATGTAGCAATACATTCAAACCCTAATAGACAACAGAAGACAACAGCACTAAACAATCAAACCCTGATCCAGCTCAGACAGGAGAAGTGAAGGATTGTTCCAGTCATGAAGCAGGTATCAGTCTCAGTAGACAAATCTGGGTATGAATCCTCTCAACATCACATGCATCCCTCCAGATGAGCCCAATGATAACAAAATATCTGTCGTCCATAACGGTTAGTTAAAGATGCAACAGTAATTTGTGTCTATCTGTCGCCAACTCTGTTTTACACATAACATGCAGATTGTTTTATGTCAATTTCTTTGGGCAAGTCAAATAAAGCCAACCGTACATTGCCCGGGAAATCTAACTCACATTATAAATGATCATTATAAACTTACCGCTGTGAATCAGGGTATTGTAAGGAGGGTATTCTAACTCTAATCTGTTATGTTTAGTTACGTTCAATAACTGATTTGTTTAAAACCAAATAAAGTTATGAATTACAGATTAATTAAGAGTTTAATTCAACCAAAAACTCAATAAGCCCAATAACTCATGCTGCTGTAAACCTGTTAGACACAGAGCTCTTCCCTCTGAAGATACTGGTGGTCTTTCCTCTGAAGATACTGGTGGTCTTTCCTCTGAAGATACTGGTGGTCTTACCTGTGGTGTCCGGTGTATTTTGCTCCTTTGATGTGTCCGATGCCCCTGCAGCCCGGGGTGGGACACACACCCTGCGCGACTGAGCTCCTCTGGTCAGAAAGTCCTGTGTGTGCTTTAAACAAACCAAACCATTAGAACCAAAAACCATACGACTAGTTTGTTTGCTGTTGAGCACACAAACATATACATTAAAATGAAAGTGCTACTGCTGAACTCAGTTATATTTTAGTGTGATGTATAGCAGGCACAGTTAAAACAGTTTAAAATCGATTATCTTGCAGTAAAAAGTCCATCCATCAGGTTCTGAATACACCAGAATTTGAACAGGAAATGACAACACTGTGAGTGTACTGAGTGAAGCAGGAGATTCATGCTATTTAGGCTGGGACTTGATTTTATCCCCTGGGAACTTGCAGAGGATTGTAGGAGATTTCTCCCTCTGGGACATGAAGATCAGCCTGATGATCAAATTTATCCTCCAGAACATCTTCATGTGTCTCTCTCAGAATCTAGTGTTATTTAATATTAATGCCATGAACTTACATTCACTAGTGCTGTGGTAAATATTTGTAGCGTAACACAATATCTCCATATCTTCTCATTCACTTTATGAGCAAAAAGGTGTTAATGTGTAAACAGGTTGAAATCTGATGTGTTATGTTGATTTTAAAAACAGTGCTATAATTTCAGCCACATTCAAGTAATTCAAATAATGAATAAAAATAAATTCAAATAATGAAAATAATTTTCATTGAGCATTCAGAGATGCATCAGAAGTGGGCAGACTCACTGGGTGGAGGTTCTAGAGGGTGACCGGTCCTGGAACACCAGCCCACTGGATGAAGATCTGGCAGGTCTGAATCCACCCAGAAATCAAACTTCTCATGCCAGCCGTCAAAATGAACCTGTAGACCAAAGAAACATTCTAACTCCACAACTGCAGGAGGAAAATCACCTCATCACACTGCTCATTCCTGACAGGGGCAGTTGTGGTCTACTGGTTAAGGAGTCGGGCTTGTAGGTTGCTTGTTTGATTCCAGCGCCGGCAGGTAGCAACTAAAGTGCCCTTGAGCAAGGCACCTAACCCCCGATTGCTCCCCGGGCGCTGCAGTGATAGCTGCCCACTGCTCCGGGTGTGTGTGTTCATGACTTGCAGTGTGTGTTCACTCCTCACGAAGGATGGGTTAAATGCAGAGGTCACATTTCGGTAATGGGTAACCATAACTGACTAAAACAGTGAATGCTCTGGAACTGCTGTGGGTTCGAGCTGGAGAGAATGAGAAATCCCTCACTCTGATACAACACAAACAGTTCTGAATCTGCTTCTGTTTCCATCAAATCAGAGGTCATGATGTGAAACACAAGCAGGATTTCAGTAGCTGCTGTAAGAAGGTTTAGACTGGAGGTGTCCAATCCTGCTACTGGAGGGCCAGTTCCCTACAACGTTGAGCTCCAACCCCAATTAAAGACACCTGAACCAGCTGATCAAGGTCTTACTAGTCAGACTAGAAATTTCCAGGCAGGTGTATTAAGGCAGGTAAATTTTAACTCTGCAACACACTGGCTCTCTAGGACCAAGTTTAAAGACCCCTGGTTTAGACAAACTGACAGTAACATTATTAATGTAAAAGTGAACGTTTAGCTCAACACAAGCAAAACACGCCAACAAATTCAATTCACATGAGCACAGATCACAGCAGAGAAGCTGGAGAAGCAGAGATGTTGTGGCTCACTTTGACTCTGTAGTCTTCAGTGTCGGTTATTGTAGCCACACGAATCAACATGGAGTTCCTTCTGTCCACGGCCTCCAGCTTCATGTGCACCTGGAATCCGTGTGGAGGTCTCTGCACACATAGCATACACGCGCACACGCAA
>JAZGTK010012009.1:0-15201 GCA_036877625.1 Ambastaia sidthimunki
AGAGAAAAGGGGAATGATGGTGGATTAACTAAGGCATTAAAGCAAAGCAGAGTGCCAAAGTACAGAATTGGATGGAGGATGGTATTATTACATTTAAGGGTTGCTTAGCCTGATAAAGAAATGTCCCTTTTTACCACAGGCATCATAGACGTTTACAGTGCTAAGTGCTTTCCTTTAACCAATAACAGAGACTTGTACTGTTGGTCTGTTGTCATTTTCCTTCCATCTGATGTGCGCTAGATTCTTGAGATATACGAGTAATGGATTAGAAAGGTGTTGTGGGTAAAACATTTCATGTCTGATAAGGAAACAAGCTGTTAAAAAGATTAACCAAAAGTATATTTTTATAAAACAAATTGTGATCATTTTCTTATTCTTATGTTTTAAGGAACTATAAGTTTCTTCTCACAAAAGTATTTTATAAAAGAATAACAGCTGCCCTTCTTCATACAATAAAAGTGAAAGGTGGTCAGGAAAGATTTTTGGTGAATTAGGTCTTGAAGTTTATTCTGTTTCATCCTCCTACAAACCTGTCATGCCTTTAGGAGATTTGGAATATGCTGTGCTATAGTCATACTGCAGTCATATGGAATGTTTAACTGCATTTATAATGCATGTATGGCACTTTTGACATCCATTCACTTTCACTGATTTTCAGGTTAATGCAGAGTTTTATAGATGCTCCTAAACCCACTCTGGATAGCGACTCATTTACTGGACATAAGTGGCCACTATACCCCCCTGCCATTGGAAACGGGTTATAGGCCTGTTATTATCATGTTATTATTATGTTTTGTTTTGTAGAATTACTGATAACTGATCTTAGATCAGCCACTGACAGGTAAAATGAGGCCCAAGGTTGACTGTAATTAGATGTTTCACAGAAAGTAAGAAATTATATAACAGAATTGGGGTTGTTTGTGCACTCCAGGAATGGGATAAGATGGGAACAAATCTGTTCTTTCGATTTTAAAACACAAGGGGTGTGTTTCCTCATCCTGCATGGAGGATTATATTAATTCCAGCTGTGCATGTGTATATACACATGCGTGTGTGTGTGTACATGTGTGCGTGTACATGTGTGTGTGTGTGATGGAAACTATTACAGAGCTTTGGACTTTTCTGAATGTTTCTTGTGTGATTCTGCCCAGAACAGCATATTACACACAAGCAGAGAATCAGACACACACACAGGCTGTCAGACAATGAGAGTAAATTGCAAACGTCCCTCTAGGAAAAACAGAACTAGCTGCAATTCTTTGCCTCTCTCTTCTGTGCTTTCCATTTGCTGAAAACCTCTCACAGTAAGTATCAAAATGCTTCAGGTTTTCCCTGCTAGATATTTTTCTTCTTGTTTGAATAGCAATAGGGAATTAGGGGCAGTAGTTTTACAGCTGTTTACAGTTTTTACAGCTGTAAAGTCTTACTTTGCTGTAAGTATATTTTCCTGTCTGAAACTTGGCATCATGAGATGTTAAGTCAGATCTGCTAGATTCCTGTCATGAATGGTCATTCATTGATAGTATGCAGGGAGGACCCGCCTACTCTATAGTCATTTATATTTATGGAGAAAGCCATACATTATATTTGGCCATACATTATTAAACATATTACAGGCCATGAAATACTGATTTTAGCTGAAATTACTTTAATAGCTTACTTGTGTGTGGGGAATGAGAAGCCAGTTATCCAATATATATACTATTGAATGCCACAACTGACCAATCAGAATAAAGTATTTTAGAGTTATGTAATAAGATAAATATGAGAAAATGACTTCCACTGAAATACAGTAAAATATTTGCCTGATTTAGCATATTAACATCTGGTGTTGTTTGATGTCGTATTCAGCATCACAATCAATTAACAAAACCAATTTAACTTCAATTTAGAATGATCAGTTGTCTAGGTGTGAATTGTCATTGGTGATGTTGTTTCATTAATGCATTGGTTTCATTATATAAATGTCTCTGGGCTGAAGTTCTTTCTCTGGTCTGCTATTTATATGGTCATATTTAATGCCTCATGAGTGTTTATCAGCCCTACAGTATAACAGCTTAGTCTGGTTCTTCTCAAGAATAAATATTTACCACAGTGCTGAACCAAATGTCCTCTTATGCAACACTGAGTCATGGCATTCATGCTGTTATTTAGCTGTGGTTACATGTCATTCAGATTATCTGGTGAGACTTTGGTTGCATTTTGTGGACTGACTCTATAATTACTTCTACACATCTTGGGATCTCTGGGTGTGTTTATAAAAGAGAGATGTATTTGGTTTTGTTAGATTGTGAAGAACTGGTGTATGTTGTTTCTCTGCCACTTGTATTATCAAATAGATTTGCAAAAGTTCTTCTGTCTGTCATTGGTCGACAATCAGATATTCCCACAGACTCAAGCCAATGGTCAGACCAGTAACAGAACTTTACATGACCCTCATTTACTGAACTCTGTCAACTCTGAGTTGAGACACAAATTAGTCACTTTCTGCCCTTTATAAATGCTTACCCTTTTAACCAGCCCAGCATAGTTTTTATTTGAAATTTGTCTTTTCTGTTTAGTTTAATTTGAATGTAATTTAATTGTAGTTTTTTTTTTAGTTTTAACACTATGACTGTTTTAGTTTAGCCTTGTTTTAATTTTAGCCTTAGTGTTTTAAGAATGGCTCTCCTCTTTAAACTTTCTAAAGTGAATGTATTTTTTGTTCTCCACCTCTGTTTTGCAATATTTTTGTTGTTCTTTAAAAATGGCTGTTGTAACTTTAATACACACTCTTGCTGTAAGACAATACCATTTAAGACTGGTTTGCAGTACTAAGCCAAACCACTGAATTATTAAGAAGTAGCTGCCTGAACAGACGTCTGGAAATTGCCACAAATGCAGAGCTGAGTAGTCAAGAATTCAGACTTTTAACATTTATGCGCAGCCACGAATAGTACAAAAACAATTATACCTAGGGGCCATATCTAGAAATCGGGGCAGGTAACTGAAAGGTATGGGTTCAAACTTCATTCATCTCCATTATGCCATTAAGCAAGGCCCCTGAACTTAGTTCCATATAAGTATGCAGTAAGTCGCTTTGGATAGAACTATCAGCTAAATTACAATTTAATTTATTATTACTCAATTACAAATTTTTATTAATTTGATTAATGATAGTAGTAATAATAATAATTTCCCAAAACCTCTTATTGGTAAAAGCTTGCTTATATTATAATAAATAATATGCAAGGAAAAACTATGCTCATACTTTTTGGAGAAATTAACGTACAATTGGCCTAATTACGGTTACTTTATTACAGTACTTATTACATGTCACGAATCCGGTCTGTGTGGTCCCCTCCCATAATCGCCAGCGGGAACCATCTCCAGAATACTAAGGACTACATTTCCCATAAGCCCCGTACCATTCCCCATTATCAAAGACTGTATAAATACTCTCTGTGAACTCTCTATCATTGTGAAGTCTTGTTTTGCCCCGGTGAACAATTCCAAGCAGTTTCTCCCTGTGTTTCATATCTGTGTATTACCTGGACTGTTTATTGGATTCTGTTTGTTTGCTGCCTGCCCTGATTATCTGCCTGTTTACTGACTACGATTTTGGATTACCTTCTACATTGTTGTTTGCTGGTTTTGACCCTTGCCTGTTTTGACTACGAATAATAAAGTGTTTGCATATGGATCCGCAGTCTCTGGACTCTTCGTTACATTACAATTGGGTTACAGTTGACTAAATAACTAAATTAGATTAATGGGAGAAGTTTTAAGTTTGTTTGGACAGTCCAAACCTGTCTGTCTTTTTCTTTGGTGGATAAGTTACTCATAAATTGTGTGTATTACTGTCAGCTTAAAATAAAATGCACTTTTCACCATCTTATTATTATTTCTGGCTGGCCATGTCTAATCCTAACCTGCATAATGCTGAAGTCTTGTTAAATATTCTCCACCTCTGTGTCACATAGAGGATGACATCATCACTTCTTAGGGAACTTTGTACCTGTTCAGTGATAAAGTTCATTCAAATTATCTTTCAGCACAGTTTCTAAGAAGAGTGCCATCATAACATGTATGTGTATTCATTTATACACCAAGTAAGAGAGTCAGCAACACCTGTACTATTAGAAGTATATTAAGTATACTTCTATACCTGCTTTAACCTGGTTGCTGGTTTGCTTCTCTGTAGTGGTCTGCTGTCACTTTGTTTGAATTTGCACCACTGTAGCTTATAAAAGGTTCTTAGAAAGACATTTGAAACTTTCATTTATGGTAGAAAACCATAAAGTAAACAACTAACCAAATTGCACTTCCAGTAATCAATCAAAACAGATGTTAACTATTATATAAATATATCAATATATATTATTTAAACAGGGTGTCCATATAGGTTGCCTGTGTCTAAATCTTAACAGAACACCTCACAGATCTTTTTAATTCATGTTCCTCGTTACATTGTTTATTTGTCAATTCTCTGTTTCAGTTCAAGAATGTCTAAAGCTTACTTTATCACTGGGTCATAGAAAGGAATTCTTCTCCTCATTGGTTGGCCATGTATAGCCAGACACACATAACCAGCAGCGCAAATAAAAACAACATGAGAAAACCCAGTGATGTCTGAAGGACAGCTAGAATAGAACAGAGCAGAATGAAAGGTTGAGCGTTTGGAGGTGGATTGTCTTTGAAATTGTCAGTATTTAACCCTGTGCTGTGAAATATCACCTTTGGGCCACAAAAGACTGACTGCCTATTCAAACTCTCTGAAGTGAAGGAAGCCAAATATGAGCCTGGCCTTTTAACACAGTCTTCACATTACCACGGTAACCTGTGTCAACCGGGAAGTCCTGTGCTGGTGGAGCAAGGAGAGAGAGAGTGTACGTGTGTGTCAGTATGTGAGAGAGACTCAACAGAGGTTAAGCGGACAGGGAGCAAAAGTAAATGAGGGAGCGAGAGACGTAAGGAGAATTGACAGATAACAGAGATAAAGAAAGAGAGAGAAAAAAGGAGCAGGTTGGACTTCTAAGGTTATTTTCTACAAAGCAAACTAACCCGTGCTTTGGGAATTGTGTGTGTCATCCCGAGAAATTTTCGTGGGGGAACTTTCACACACAAGAACTGGTGAGTTGATTTTTCATCTCATAGCCGTCAGCCTGCTGGCATGAGTTTACGACGAACACTGTTAAATGCTGTAAAATGATCATGTAAAGCTCAGGTCATTGAATGCAGCGAGTGTTTCGCCTCAGGCACTGCTGAGGCTGTTTTAAAGAGCAGCACACTTTACTTCTGAAGTTGACTTTTTAGCTCTTTGATGGATTAAGAGCCTTTGTGGGATTTGTCTAAGTTTTCGAAGCAGTGAGGGATGAAAATGAACAGAAATGCTGCAGAGAAGACAAAATGAAATAATAAAAAGTGAAAATGGAAAAGTTCTTGCTGTAGAACATGCAGTTCTCTGCATGTGTTATTAGTAATTTGATGAATGGTCAATTAAACAGTGATTTACAGTTTATGATTTGACTTTACTAGGAAGATAGCTGCTACTAACATATTTGCCTGTTTATGACTGTTTGATTTGTTTGATATTTAATAGGGGGTATTATAATATGGGGTAATCTTTTTATTTTACTAATAGTTTTTAGTAATTCTAAACATATTGTATCTGAAGTAGTGTTGATTGTAGTTATGGATTCAGAGAAAAAAAGGGTGTATATTTTCTGGTGAAAAGCTGTATTTTTCTAATGTAATACTAATGTTTTCATTACAAATTATATTATCAGCTTAACAGTTTGCGTAAAAATTGGAGGTGAAAGTTACTTTTAAAATGTTTTAGTGTTTTGTGTGCCTTTAGCTTTAATTACATATTTTATCATATTTATTTTATCACATTAATGACATATTTTTTACATATTTTATGACATATTTTTGCATTGGGTGAACAATGAAAATCAGACCTTTTGTACCTTGCTCTAAGATCAAGTTTAGAGACAATGAGTTTCTCAATGAGTTCTGTCAACTGGAGAATCCCAAATGAGCCCTCAAAAATCTTCACGTTTGTAGAGTGCACACAAAACTGAACTCTACTATTATTTTCAAAATGGCCAAATATTATTTATTAACCTGAAGTATTGTTGCAAAGTAATCAGAGACAGTTTGCCAGTCCATGAAATGTTCAAATCCATCCATTAAGGCCATTAAATTTGTATAATTAAAGGGCTGCTTTTCCCAGCCACATAATCCCATAGATGATAAGAGTATAAATGACTTTTTCCCAGACTGCCCCTCTTCCTCCTTCAATTAACCAATGACTGAAAGCTTTAATCTCATTGAATATTTTGCATTTATCCATTGTTAGGCAAATGAGAATGGACTTCAGTGTCAAGTCCATTATTGTGTGTTGCAGTGACAAAAGCACACATTCCTGCTTGTGAGAATGACAGACCAAAGGGCCTCTCTTGTAAACCTGTGAGGTCCATCAGAAAGATTTCAGCAGCACACACTGATCTTTCTGAGAATATTGTTACATGGTGTGTGTGTGTGTGTGTGTGTGTGTGCGTATTCGCATGTGCCTGAGTGCTTTAGTACATAAGCATGACATTATGGAATACCTTCATGTCCCAATTCACTTCCCAGCCTCTGATCTGCTCCTGTCGGCTTTACAAATAAAGACACAAAGTCATGATTTTGTTTAAAGAGAGACATCTTGCTGATAAGAATCTTCTTCAGCAGGTCCAAACAGGTGTTTCACAGCCTCCACTCTTTGTAGATTGTTGTTGATTTTGAAAGTAGACTTGATTGATTTTTCTGTATAAAAATGCATTGTTGAAAACCAATTTTGGCTCTTGTATATAAAGTTGTTTGTGTGGTCCATCCTCCCCTCTGAGCTGAGAGATGGGGGACCATACATGGTGATTAGTTAGATCTGTCTCTGATTAATGTGTGTATCATGCAATAACAGTAGATTATAAACAGACGCATAAGAAGGCCTTGTATGGTGTCTGCTCGCATTCAGAAAGAGGCTGAGAACAACAGGCTCAGTGTTGTTGTTTTTTGCAATACTTGCTAAACACTTGATATGAAATTTTTCAGAAACATTATTTATTTTGTTGTGTAAAACTTTCTTGAGAAAAACATTGCTGAGTGCACCTTTAAATTGTGTTTGCTGTTCTATGTGTCTGTATTTTGTCTTCTAGACTGAAATCTTTCAGGCCTTTGGCTCAACTCATAGCTCGTACATTTGTCTGTCTTTTATCTTTCTAACCATACACACAAACACACATAACAAGACAGAAACAAATATGATCTCTTGTTCCATTTCCTTTATTTTCCAACATTCAAATTTGATCATTTACATTTACTTATTTGGCAGACGCTTTTATCCAAAGTGACTTACAGTAAACTCAATATATACATTTTTATCAGTACTTGTATTACCTGGGATTGAACCCACAACCTTTGCGCTGCTAACGCACTGCTCTACCAGATGAGCTACAGGAACACCCTTTTCACAATGGGAAAGATTCCTAAAAAAATTATTTATACACTTAAGTTACGTTTAAAACTAATTTAAATTTACATTTAAACTGTAAGTCATTACATTACATGTTCACACAGGGGTTTACATAAGAGTACTAGTCAAGGGTTAGTTACCATGGCCTTGTTAGAAAATGTAGTTAAAAATAAAAAAGTGAAAGTGACATATTTTTGTCAGTTATGGTTACCCATAACCAAAATGTGACCTCTGCATTTAACCCATCCTTCGTGAGGAGTGAACACACGCACACCCAGAGCAGTTGCAGTTATCCCTGCAGCGCCCGGGGAGCAATTGGGGGTTAGGTGCCTTGCTCAAGGGCGCTTCAGTTACTACCTGCCGGCGCTGGAATCGAACCAGCAACCTACTGATTACAAGACCGACTCCTTAACCAGAAGACCACAACTGCCCCATATAAGGGCAGTTGCTGTGTGTAAGTAATGAATAATAATAAATAAGCTGTGTGTTGAAATAAAATGAGTTTTTGTAAGCAAAAAGTTGCTCAAATCTCATTAATTTATGGATTGGATCAGTGTGTCTTTTAAATGTATGTGGATGCATATATTCCTGCTAATAATAATATATAAATAATAGAATATTTTGATAATATAATATAAAGCAGAGGAACTCAACTTTTGTATTTCTCCCTTACTGAAGACACCTCATTCAAATCATGCATGTTAGCAGAGAGATCCATTAACTGAACTAAGGCAGATATGATACAAAATAATAAATAAAGAATGTAATTCTGTTTATGTAAATATGTATGAAACTAAAAAAGATATCACACATCTTAAAAGGCTGTACTGATATGTTTTTATAAACTACTTGATGGAATTGTCCATCTTTTTGTGACAAACAAACCTGCCCACACTTAGGACATTTTCCAAATAGTGTTCAGAAAATGAATGGAGATGTAGGTTAAGGTTCAGCTGATCACTCATTGTCACTCGCCAATATGGTCAAAAATGTTAACATGCGTCCATTGAGTCGGTTAATGATTGAATGTCCCTATTTAAGGCTTCATTCTTAAAAGAAACTCTAAAAACATCTACATTCTTAATGTGACCCCTCACTCTGATGTCATTTCCTTTAAAGCAAAAATGTGTAATCCTTCCTAGACTAAGGAGACCATTACCTCAGTTTTCCAGTGAAGATAAAGCTTCACATCCTTGTCAGCTGTCTCAGAAGCTTTCTCAGCAAACTGATTGGCTGACAGATGGTCACATGTTATGAGAGCGTTGTCTGACAGTTTCACTGAGTTTCACCGACACATGATTAAAACGTGATGACGGTCTGTAAAACACAAGATGGTATATTTAGCAAAAAGGGAATATGACAATCTACACAGGAACTTTACAATGTTTTAATATTTCTTATACAACAGTTAGTTCCTGTCTTCAAATCAGATTGAACGAGATTAATTCCAAGATTGCTGAAATTGAACCAGATCAACACTGGGACACTTTATACTGGGGCACTCCTTGTGTACACTCCTTGTGTACTTTTCTTACATACCTTCTGCTGCTTGTTGAACTGTTGTATAAAAGCAGTATCACAAGGTCTTGCTTGCGTGATATTGCATTATTATAACTTGCTATTGTTTTTAACCAGTCCAATTTGACAAGTTTCTTTTCCCTGACTTTTGACTTATGAACAATGCAATCTTATCAGTGCAGTTTTGTCTTTGGCGTAGCTATTGTAGATACTGATAAATGCTGCTGAGCTTTCAGCCTCAAACTGACCTGTGCCTCTTTTGACCTTTAATCTTTGGATAATGACGTCATGATCCAAACTATTGTCAACACGACAAATGAACTCTATCATGCTATTTCCTACACATTTAGAATCTTGAAATACATTTAACTCTTTCTTGACCACTCAAATTTAAAGAAGCAAGTAGCTTAAAACAAACAGACTTAGGTTACTATATGCTATAGAACAATAATGGACAGTCTTTATCTTATCACATGCACATGTGCTGGTGTTTGTTTCCATTCGTGTTTGTTTAAATTCTCATGTCCCAGCTGTCACAAGCACTGTAGTGCTACAGTTAACGTCATTACCTTTGAGCAATTCTTGTTCTACCATATTTACTGAAATGTCACGATGTATTGATAATAGATAAAGTTGGTGTGTTTAAACACATTTTGAGTTACTGGTGGCCAAAGAGCATCTATAAACACTTATCATACCAGGCATAAAGTGTGACTCAGGATTATGTAAGAGCTGTTCACATGTATTGTGGTTCCCCTTATTCACTACTGATGTGAGTGAATTTGCAAAGGAAACAGGTGGAATTGTTTTAGAAATATGGAAACATCAGTGAATGTGTGTGACAGGGAAAGTTCCAAACATGATATCATTGGGACTATGTGCTCAAAAACTGGGAAAACAATTACTGCAAAAAAGTTACTGCAGTTTTTACAGTCTGGTTTGTCTGAATGTGAGCATAGTTAAGCCAAACCCACCACAGAAAAGAACATAGCATTAGAGACTCAATTTCATTGACTTTCCATTGTGACTTTGCATGGCATAGTGGTATTAACTAGACAGATTATGTTATGTTTATGTTCAGAAGCCCAGTGATATTTTTTGTGGCTTTGTTGTTTATTGATTCAATACATACATGTATTCAGACCAAATGCAATGATTGGATGAACATTTTATGGTTCTGTGCCTGCCTTTAAGCACCATTTCAGTTTGAGCTTCCACATACATGCATACATTTATACATACAGACAAATTATAACATGTGCAAGCAATTAAACCACAGTAATGAACTTACTGACCCCTGCAGTCCACCAGATCATGCAAAGTTTGTGTCTTAATCAGACCCGGTGCTCCTCACAGACGGTCTGCATGTTTTGGAGCAAAAGGCTGTAATACTTAATGTTGGTGCTGGAACTCATAGTGGCCCATAAAAAGTAGAACCTGATTAAATGTTAAGGATTTTTCAACAGACCTCCTGCCAGTCTTCTCTTATAAAACAATATGAAACACAGATAAGAATTACGGGCAGTGAAACTGACTTTAGGCAGACTGCAGTTTTTCTTTGAAACAGGCCAAACAAGACAGCCAAACCTGGCATTGAACAGCCTCAGTTTTAGACACCAGCTCACGTTAATAGACTGTCTGATGTAAATTGCATCCTGCACTGGTAGAGTTTTCCAAAGTCACAAGCTCCAATCAGATTAGAGTTGGTGTGAACAGAATGATATGTGGTTGTGTGTATGCGCTACATTAAGCACCTACTAAAATAGTTGCTTTATATGCTATATACTTTGTAAAGTAATTCAATTTAGTTTGACACACTTAGCAGGAACTAAACTAACAAAACTGCATATTAGAAAATTCTGACAACAAACTCAAAATATTGATCTTAAAACAATCATGTACATTTATTATATTGCCAAGTGTTGGCTTTCTTTCGATCAATACTGATTTACATATAGGCCTTACTGGAATATCCTCTCACAGACCTCCATTAACTTGAGCTGATTGTCTAAATGATTGGTTCTTGGTAGAAATATAGGTTTCAATGTGGACCAGATCTCATGGCATCAAAAGTCTGGCTTTATAAAATTAAACTCCTACCCAGTAAATAGTGCAGTGCAGTGCAGGTGACAAACACATAAGAAGCGCTGAGACCTTCAAAGACACTGTCTGATATTGCAGGCAAGCTTGTGGCCCTTGTATTGCCAGCAAATTCAGAGTACTGGGAGCGTGTCTGATGTCACTGCCAAGTTTATAGAGCCCATGCAAAGCGACATTCCTTTTTCAGACATTCCGACATTCCCACTTTTGCGCATCAGCCCAGCCGATGCCTTTGTCTTACCTTATGCTAGGCCTTTTAAATGCATTCCAGAAATTCATAGTTGCTGAATTTTAGCCTGCTCTTCCGTTAAAGTAGGCATATGGCAAGGACCCAAATTTTCCTTGATCTTTTAAGTTGGTCTTTTAAGATCACACACACACGCTACATTATACACACATGCCCACACACAGAGTCATACATTATACACACACACACACACACACACATGCATGCATACATTATACAGATAAACGCAGACACACACACCTACAGTCATACATTATACACACACACATACAAACACACACACTACATTATACACGCATGCCCACACACAGAGTCATACATTATAGACACACACATGCCTACATTATTCACACATATACACATGCAGACATCTGGCGTTCATAGATTTCGTTTTACAAAAAGACATCAGATTACTTTCTATCTTACATATATCTTGGGAATTTTCCACCCTCACAGCTTTAGTTTAATTCGATTTTCTTTTAAATACAGACTCAAATTCTGATTACAGAAAATGAATTTATGCAGTTACACAGTTTCTTCAGGAAATTCTTCATGTCAGATGTCAATCGTAAGTTTTGTGACTGATTTGAGTTTGCTCTAATAGACATCAGATTACGTAACAGAGAAAAATCATTTGATGCTTTTGAGAATCAGTATGAGAACATATTGTAACATTTAGAACTTCATTCCCAGTCCAAAAGCACCACTTAATAAAACTTTTTGTTGTGCATTTGTTGTGAACATCCACATTCATTACAAAAAATAGTAGAGAAAAATACAACCCCTTTAAGAAACCTGTATGCACCTGCAGTTTAGCTGAAGATGTTGAACAGGAAGCTGTTTTAAATATAGACCGTTAGCACAATCAGCACTGAATGTGTATATATCTTCCAGAACAGTATGCACCAGCCAAAAAAGACAAATGTCAAGCCAGCTGTCAGATGAATGTTGGTTTATGCATTGCAGACGCTTGCTGAAATGCTGAAGTTTAATAGTCAGAATAAACAGCCATAATGCTAAAGTGTTCTGAGGAGGAATCTAAACATATTTTACCAATGGATGTCTGAGGGAGAGTTTACCATATTAGGATGTGTTTTAATATCCTTCCCTCTGTTCTGGAGAGAATGTTGTTTAGTCTCTCTTTCCCACTGGTCATTTATAATAATGGTCTAAAGAGCCAATAGTACTGCCTTCCAGTCCACAGTGGCTACACAGATATGCACCAATTTACATTTTTTTGCTGTTGTGGGTTTTTTTTTGGCATCATTTCAGGCAATTTAGAAGATCCATTGAGAGTGATATTGTGTGCAAGATACAGTCAACTGACAGGTCCATACACATACAGTATATAATAACACACAATAATGTATATATTGTACACACACCCAAAGACCAGCTATGAGTGTCTTCTCTATACATCCGGACACATACTGTATGGTAGATTAAACAAACACTCATTTGATTCATAATTTAGAATAGCACTTCAGAATTGGGTATTGAGTTTTAATTCCAGCTTTCCTGTTCACTAAATAACTCTTGATATATTACTTCACAAAGAATGTAATCAAAGGCTTTTGATATTTATACATGCACAGAGGTTTGGCATCCTTGTCTTTGTAGAACATGAATAGCTATAGTGTTCAACTGAATGAACTTAAATTGTGTAGCACATGTACATATACACACGCTCATTTGTGGCTTTCTCTCTTATGTAATGAAGCTCATTCAAGACTGGTGAGTCATCTAGAGCATGAGAAAAGAGAACGAGAGAAACAAATGGAGAATAAACTAACATACAGTCCTCTGTGTGGGAAGCTCAGTGTTTATAGCAGTGGATGCAACATTCAGGAAACTGACGTCAATCATCATGGTCTCCAGTTCATAGTTAATCATCCCATATGGAAAACACATCTCTCTGCAGTATAAGTGCTTGTTCAGTCTCGCTCTCAGGGTGGGAAAGCTGATGTTGGGTGAAAAGCTAAAATCATGCGAATCATACGTGGCTCACTGGTTGCCATGCTGAGTTGAAGCTTTTTAGTTTTTTGGCAGGTTCAAAAATCTTCACAAAAATCTTTACTTTTTCTTGTCAAATTTACCTCAGGATCAAACCATATTTCATGGTCTGTGCTTATTTCATTTGATTTAGTTTAATTCTAATCTAATTTTCTAATCTAATTAAAGTGTCATTCATATATGAATGTGTCATATATGAATATATGAATGTGTCATATATGAATATATGAATGTGTCATACATAATATCATACGTTTAATAACGTATGATATTGTTATTAAACACACTGTGATTGAGCAACAATGCAGACCATCATAATGCTGGATTTAGCCAAACTATCTGTATTTGATTATGATTTTGGTGGCAATTAATATATTTGCCTCCTTTATTTAATATTATTGCATAATTTAATGCATAATTAATATTTTCTTCTGTTTTTTTTCAGGCAGTGAGATCCGAGAGATTACTGACTAGGAACCCTGCAGATAACATGCAGTCTCAGGTAGAACATGGACCGTTCACAATAGCATACAACCGTACTGAATATACTACTTCTTACTAGTAAGAAAATATCACAACATTTTTTTATATGTTATACATATACATGTTATATGTATATAAGTCTATTAGTAATGAATTTTGAGAAGTTAAAATCACTCAGCATCTGTTTTAGCATCAATGTTTTAGCTAAGCAGTTTTTAATGTTAAGTACTTTACACTTGTGTTGCGTATGAACTTGTCCAGCATCACCATAAAAGATAGTCTGGAAACACCAAAAGAAAGAAATGTTCAAAACAGCCCCCAACACAATGACAGAACTGGAGAATGAGAGAGCTATTTATGGACTAGACTTGGATTTCCATGAAAAAACCCTGGTGCTTCCCTCAACCAGTTTAAAAAGGCATCTTCGTGATTTACCAAGATACAGTTTCACCATCTGTGAGAACACAGGGATCTTCCCATGACCCTTGAGTTTAAACAGAGAGAGGAAACATTATTTAGGTCACAGAGTGAGAAGAGAGTGAGGGATGGTGGGGATCATTCTAGAAGGGGGAGGAAATGAGGGAATAGATGCAGAAAAAACAAATACAACAATTCGGCAAACAGCAATGATGACCTGTTGTGACCACTCTTTATGGCTGGCACAGGTGACCTGTTTCTGACCCTATTGGTAAAGAGCTTATGGAAGTTTAAATGTAATCTCCATAAACAATTGTCCTGTAAAAAGGTTTTAATAAGTTTCTCTTGTTGTGGACCATATAACTATGCAAGAGGGTGCAAAATGGTCTTGCAACATGGTGCCATATTTACTTCATAGTCACTCAAACAGGAAACTGATATACTGATTGGCTATTGTCACAGACCTATAAGATTTATTATCCTAAAACTGTAGTGAGCTGTGATGTGAACGGCAGCAGACAGGAAAAAATCTTTGACAGTAAGTCTTTATAATAAATTCATTTAATGCTTTAACAGCCCTCCAAAAATCACTATAATATTACTATTAAAATGTATATGTTATTTGCAGAAATGTTAATGCTTTCATTAGAATATAAAAAACTGCTATCATTTAAAAATATATCTTTTTTGCCCCATAATGTGTAATAACAGACTCTACACAAACAGAGAAGATTTATGCTGAAAAGTCAAATCTTCTTCAATTAACCTCATATTGTGGGTAATTGAATCACATTTTTCTGTTCTCTCAGAGAGTGGAGGCGCATGACCATCTGAATTGCACACAGACTGTGTTTTCCGATGAGGCTCTTTCCAGCAGTGGGTCAGGGCAGCACTTCATGACTCCAGATATAACCCAGGAAGTAGT
>JAZGTK010012010.1:0-15200 GCA_036877625.1 Ambastaia sidthimunki
TAGATCTATGTCAGATATATATATAGAGAGAGCATATACACACATACACACACATAGACAATATATATGCTATACTGTATACACACACACACACACACACACACACACACACACACATCTATATCATATATATATGATATAGATCTTTCTCTCTCTCTCTCTCTCTCTCTCTAATAACACTACGGCTTCATTTCCATGTTTAGATGTGACTTCCGTCTCCAGTGTCATAATCTGGTTCAGAGATACAGCAGCATTCAGACTCAACACACCAGCCGTATAATGTGAATGCACGGCAGAAATAACTCACATTTTAACATGGCAAACATCTACTGCCAACACACCTTAATCTGACTCGTGTTTTTAACCACAACACATTTGCGTCATACAAATTAGGCAACACTGGCTAAATAGTTCTAATAACGTTTAATATCTGTTGACGTCCGACACATTACAATACACACTGGGTTTACTCAATTAAGTTTCTAAAAATAACTTCCTGTTATTACACAATAGCTATTTCGGCCACACCTCACCTTGTTTCACTACAACTAACTAACTGTACTCTTCCTATAAGGTTCTTGGTCAGGCTGTGGGTTCAGTTCTAACGTTCACAGAACCTTTCTGTTGCGCAAAATATTCTTTGTAGTGGATAAAGGTTCTACAGATTAAAAAATGTTAGAAGTAAATGGTTCTTTAAACATAAACAAAGGTTCTTTAAGGAACCTTCTTTAAACCTAAGCAAAGGTTCTTTAAGGAACCAAAATGGTTCTTCAATGGCATCACTATTAAGAACTCTTTTGAAGGCCCTATTAGAGCATGCATGCATTGCTGTTGTCACCATTTTTGGTATGTGTCTTCTGATTTTAAAAACATTTGAAAACGTTACAGTTTAAATATCGTCCTTGACTTTTCAAATGATTTGTAATTACAAAACTCTGTTTAATTTCTGAAGTAACTCATTGTAATTCTTTAAAACTTCACATAACTATGCTGAACTAGAAGCTGAACTGTCTGTCACTGTTAGCAGTACAGTAGACGGTTCTGCTACTGGATGCCGGACAGAACCTCTGTTCCTCTGGAATGTTCTTTGACCGAAAATGGCAAAGCAGCTGTGCTCCTAATAGACTCCAGCCTGTGTCTTATTGGACAACTAACATCAACAAACATCTCCTCACAACCAGCTCTGGAATGTCTCATGACAGCCGCATGCGATCTTTTTACACTGTACCTCCGTCTCTGACATACTATCCTGTTTGGAGTCACTCCATTTATGAATTATAGGTAGATTGATGGATGAATGGAGAGATGGGGGAGAGAGAGATTTAAAGGAAATGGGCAAAAGCAGAGGGAGATATTTTTGGAGGAGCACGATATCTTGGAAGCCCGGCTTTCTGTTTCCTACTATAATCCATTGTTGACTTAAATTTCGATTTGCCACATTATCTATGAAATCTTGTCTCCGAAAATAGAGAATATAATATAACAAACTTTATTTATTTATTAACTGAATGACTAACACAGCTTAAGTTTATCACCTTATGTCTGGGGGGAACTACTGTAAAACTAATACTTTCAAAACTTTTTTAATTTTTAATGACCTGATTCAGAACTGTCTTTGTATTACAGCTAAAAGTAAATATCAATAAAGTAAAATAAAAATCTAGTATAAAACAAAACAAAGGAAACTCGTCTGTTGTGGTTTGTTTCATTTGAACGTCATTCATGTTTGCACGTATTGCATCACGGAGAAGGAAACAGCGAATAGAAAGTGAGCGAGTGTCGGACTTTCCCTCGTGAGTTTTCATTCTAAACATTGTGAACAATCTCCACCCAGCTGAAATCTCTTCCATGTGAAGTTTACACTATGCATTTACACCTCATGTCCTCAAGGGGGCTTTATGGCTCATTTTCTATTGCAGACTCTCACCCAGCTTTGTCTCTGACCATGACGTGGCTCGGGATTTCCAGAACTTCACCCATCTCAGAGGCCATCAGACTCAAACATAACCTGCAAATAATAAGAATGAACGTGTTTTCCCTATTGTCTTATCTGGGTGTATCTATGCTGGCATCTTAAAAAAAATGCAATCGGAACTTTTGATGTGAAATAGTTAAAACGTTGAGAGATTTTTGTAATTGTTACCAATGTGTTGATTTTATTATCCGAATAAGCTGATAGTTTAAACTGGCAGGAAATACAAGAATGTGGTTTTGACGTTTTAGAGACCTCAAACTACTTATGAAAAAATTGATGGGGCAAGTTATTACATGAAACTATAACACAGAACCCACGCACATACGTACGCACGCACACACAGAAGACTAAACGAACGTGTCTTATCCTGTAGGGCACGTTTTTACAACTTTTAGCTGGTGGAGAGAAAAAAGACATAAATGATAAAATGCACTTAAACTCCACTTGTCAAAAGGAAAAATAGAGGGTGGACTTTTATAATATTAACTTATATATTCTGTGGTTTATAGGTGGGGGGGTTTTTAGTCACAATTTAGTTCCTGGTATTTCTTTCATATGTTGCGGTTGCTTTCATATGTAAGAGAGAATAAATAATGGATAAATAATTTACATTTAGGCATTTAGCAGATGGTTTTATACAAAGCTTACCAAGACTTACAAGGTCAGAAAAACAATGCAATATATCGCTTAGGGAGCATAAAAAGTGCTACAAAGTTACAACAATTGTTCGAAACAATTGAAATGATTTAAAATAGGGAGAGCAGTTAATGTTTCTGTCAAGTATTCACGAAAGAGACTGAAAATTGTTAGGGATTCGGCTGAACGAACATGAGTTTGAAGGATCAGTCAACCAGCAAAGAATTGCTGAACATGAATGAGCACAAAAGTGATTTGGTCCAGCTCATTTGATCACCGCAGGGTTCTGGATGTGATGTTGATGTGTAGGAGGGTGAGAAGGTATGTTGGGACGGAGCCATGACATAGCTTGAACTGTTAAGATAAAACACTGAATTGACAAATGAACAGGTCCACAAATGAGTCCCTATGCAGGGAATCAGACTTCCCGAAGATCACATGGGACGTCAGATCTCTCAGTAAGTCTATACTTGAACTTTCTTGAACAGTGTTCAAATTTCATGATAAGATCCTTTATCTGGAAGATCTCATTATCAGAAAAATCGCAAGTTTGTGCAAGCCGTCTTAGTCATTTTGATACGTATTACGCTCTGCTGTTTTCCTGGCTGCCTGTGTTTCATAATTCTAATAAAAACAATGTAATATTAACAAGGCCAAAGTCACCTCATAATGCATAGAAAACACACTTTCTTTATAGACAGCGATGAATCATGTTCTAAACGTATGTGATCATTCAATCCTGCCAGTCATCTCACAAGAATATATCATATATATATCAGCAGTGACAGTTCTTTCCACAGTCCATCTCCCCTTCAAGTCCTGGGGATTGAGGGGAGCCCCCCTTTCAAGGATGATAAGAACCCCACAGAATCACTGGGGGTCTGTCATGTGTCACAAGTACTGAAGTACTGTGATAAATTCGCTAATTTCTCACTTTGTGTGAGGTTTTCTAAGTAGGACACATTTTGGTAAAAGACCTTGTAATTTGTGGACCTAATTTGTGCTCTTTCGTGTAGTTAAAACACTTCTAAAGCAACACACATAGCACAAAAGAGTTATGTGACGTGATTTTGGTATATTAACAGTCATGTGGTGTTCGGCGTAACACACCAGCGATACGCGATCTTCTGATTACCAGAGAAGTGACTAATTACACATTCTAGATAAGATTATAGTTAGAAGTCAAATGGGAGAGAAGATAGTGACTTATTTTAATAGTTCTGTTTTTTTCTGTCTCTCATTCTTGTAGTTGATGTACACAACGTATCTGAAGTGGAATTCACACATGTATTTGTCAGGGGCTGCTTATCAGGAACCACTTTAGTTCCTCATAGCAGAGAGATGGTTCAGGTACACACACACACACACAGTGGCTACTAAAGGCTGAAAGTGTTTTAATGTGCTAGTGGGCCGACCTAAAACGTGATATTAACAAGACAGTGAGATAATGGTTAGTTAGCTAGTTAGCTAGCAAATGTGGATACTTATTTTATATACCTATAAAGAAATAATAGAACTATCTCCACTGTGTACATAACAATTTCATATTTAAATTTCAATGTATTTATTCTGTACAGTTGTCACTTTTATTTGCTTTTTTCGACTTAATTATGTTCTTATTGTGTTAAGCTTCCATTACCAAAGAAAATTCTTTTGTTGTCTTTGTCATGTCATGTGACATGAGTACAACTCAGTTTTCCCTCTTTACATTTATTTCATAGTCATCATATTTATCCTATTTAGGCCTATCTAGTTTTATCCATCATCTTTATTTAATTTTTCCATAATAATTACATATTTATGTTATGTTTATATGAATATTTGCATTTTAGGGCATAAAAAAGGCTGTTTGCTAGTGTTTTTCCTTGTTTAAGTTTTTATCTTATATGCAAGATATATAAAACATATATAAAACCTATATGCAAGAGTTATGCAAGTTGATAGGTCACATAACCAGTTATAGATGTAGGAAATCACTGGTTTTGTGACACAGGTCAATATCGTCCAGTGTGGTGGCTCCTCACAGCCAAATTTGAGTGATTTTAACTAGACTTGCACCTTTTTAGCAGTTTAACTATTTTGGGGGATTTTTGAAACGATCAGTTCAACATCACACCTCAGTTTAAATATTGTAGCAGTTACTCTGTGAGAACAAAATTAGCAAACAAAACGCTAGCAGTTTATGGGTAGCCCGGTGTTGTCTCCTGGTTTGAGTCCTGGTTGGGCCAGAAGACCTTTCAGTTTGCATGTTCTCACTGTGTCAGCATGGGTTTCTGTTTTTATGCCCACAGTCCAAAGACATGCAGGTTAGGTGAGTTGGACAAAATTCCCCTTTCCCAGATTCCGTGAATATAGTCTTAGATGTGGGAGTGTCATGAAACAATAAATAAATAACAGTCCACTTATGTATTTATCACAGATGTTTTTTATGGTGTAGCTAAACAACTCGAACAATTCGTTTTCATCATTTTCATTTGTCCGTTACTGGAGTCATATTTAAAATTCCCTAATTACATTCCCTAAAAATAACCTTAACTAAGATCAATTTTTATTAATAGTCACTGTGTAACTAATCACTATAATGATTCATTATAAATGTCCAATAATTAACACAGTAGACACACCAGTGAACATTGTTTTAAACTACATTTGCACATTTTGTTTTTTTTTCACATTAGAACAGAAAAGAGTCATAATCTGTGAGTCATGACATGAAATATTTTGAAAAAATAAACAGCAGCCACACATACTTCAGCTACCATTCCAACATTATATGTGAGGTGTAATTTGAATACTTCTTTATAAAGGAACGTGTCCGTACGTGTTCTTGACGTCTTATTTGATTTGGTTTAATTTTCAGGAAAAGTATTTCAAAAGCACTGTTGAGTCATGCAAAGATTTCTCAGGAAAGCTTTTGTCCCCGTTTACCCCACTCTTTATTATTCAGAAGTATTCATGATGTGAATACTTGAAATACGATACATGCCTAAACCTTTTAGAACTGATGCCTTTTATGTACGTTCCATTAATTTAATCTTTAATGACTTTCCTATGATTGGAAAATTTTGGAGTGTGAAAATATGACGTATCAAGTGCTGCCAATAAAATTCCCTCAGGGCTGGAATTAATTTGAATGTTTTTATATGTTCCAGAGTGCACTTGAGAAAGCTGATGTAGCTTGTTTTTTTATGTGGTCATTTGATGATCATTTTCTTTTTGCCACATCACTGAAAATGTCTCATTCCATAATGGAAAGCAAATGGCAGCCATTGGAGAAAGCTGACCTAATTGTTTTCTTATCACTGTTGTATCTTCCCTGGACGCCTAAATGTGGGTCAGACGTCGTCTTCCTCTTTCACAGCCTTTAATCCTGCATTGAAAGCCTGGCTGTGGGTATCTGACCAATTTTGTCATGTCTGCTGTGATTGTGTGACAAAAACATTACTGTAAAATACATTTTGTGTTGTGTTTTTTGGTCAAAACATGCCACCGTTTAGTGAAAGTTAACAGTGTGTCAGTGTTTTTTCCCCTGAGGTCTTGTTTCCTGCCCAAGAAAACCTTGATGTACAGTAGAATTTGATGTTGACATTTATTATACGTCACATGACCAATTAATAGACTTACCTTCCATTACTCATTGATCATTATCTTGTGGTGGAAAAAGTCCTTTAATACAGTTTAACAAAAGCCCCGTCTAATAACCCCATTCAGAGAGATCAGGCTTTCAGGTCATGTGGGCAATTTCTTACTTAGATTCTTTTTTATAGACATAAAACATAAATACCTATAAAAGACATCATTTATAAAGTAATTTAATCCAGGCAGTCCTTAATTAATAAACAAAATGCAATTTTGCAAATGATAAACAGATAAACATTTTCATTCAGCATGAAAACTTGTGTGCAAATATATACATATACATAAACATATACATATACATACACATACACATATACGTACACATACACATACACACACACACACACACACACACATACATAAACATATACATAAACATAAACATAAACATAAACATAAACATAAACATAAACATATACATATACATATACATATACATATACATATACATACACATTCACATACACATACACATATACACATACACATACACATATGCATATACATACGCATATACATATACATACGCATATACATATACATACGCATATACATACACATACACATATAATCACTGCTGCTTACTTTGAAAACAATGCAGTCTTTAAATGTCATCTCAAAGTCTAAAGTAAAAATGCATTAAAAAATCAGTGGCTTTAGACAGAAACCACACACTCTTACACACTCTCTACACTAAATTCATTTGCTTATAAACTTGTGCAGGAAGTTGTGCAATGTTCAGTTCGAGTCACTATCGCCAAAGCCATCATCACGACCTTTTGTTCTCTGAGTCTTATGCAAGCTTCTCTACATGTCTGAAAGATTTTGTGCTCAGAGGAAAGAGGATTTCAGACTGCTTTCACTTTTGTTGTGTCTTCATCTTGTCTTTTTTACTTTTTATCATTTGATTTGGACAAAAATAGCTGTCTGGCTCTTGAAAGTCTTTCACAGATAGATATCTGAGTCTAAGCTATCATTGTGCAACAATAAGCAGTTAAATTTCAAACTTTTCACACTCAAACTCACCTTCAAGTTTAATATTAAAATATTAAAAATATTAAATAATTTGACAGTTTCATAGTTCTGGCTTTTTTGATAAAGAATCGTTTGTTTTTGTCAAAATTTTCAGACATTCCCCCATGTCTGGAAACCACACAGCTATCTTCTTGTATATACAGATATATAAGATATCAAAAAAAGTAGTTTTTTATTTTTTTTTTAAACTACCATGAACAAATTTAATGGTATATACAGTATGTTTAATTGTGATACACACATATTTAAACACTTTCTATTTAACACTATAGATTCTAGTTTACTTATTGTATTAAAATTAACATTAATATAACTTTATTAAAGTTGTAATTTATTGAAATCTTTTAAGTATACTGAAATCAGATGACTGGATAACTAAACACATGCAGTATGATGCAAATTTTACTGGTAATATTAAGAGTATTAAGTAATATTAGAGAGTATAAGAGAGAATATGAATGTTTTAAACCAACTTGTTGAGATTGTTTTAAGTATGAAGATTAACAGGTTACACAAGGTAAATTCTATTCATTCTATTCTAAGTTAGTGTAAAATTCTGATTACACTTTTAATCATTAGCGTTCAAAAAAACTTTCACATTGCTATTAATGCCAGAAACACAGACTTGGATTCATCTTCTTGTTGTATGATGGGAATTCTGGGAATTCTCACATGATCTGGGAAATTCTCCATTGTCTTTTTCAGGATGTCTGTTCAAATAACAAATGCCAACTCACTTGTATTGTTCTGTTTCACTTTTTTATTAGCCTTTGATCTTTGTCGTACAGAATATTTTTATAACAAGATAACAATATAGGGAACTTTGAGTTTTTTACACAGCAGGAAAACTCATAGGCCACATCATATAACCCTCCGAGTTTAGATACATTTCGTCCAAATATGTTTTTTTAAATACATTTGAACAACACCTTAATATTACACACAATACACATTTTTCAAATGTGTTTGGTGTTTTAATTTTTAAAAAAGTCCCTATGATATCATGATATCTAATTTTATTGCATGTTTAAACACTTTATTGTGAATCAATAAAGTAATTATGTACTAAGAATGTGTCATCCTACACACACACACACACACACACACATACACACACACTTACTTCATTGTTTCATTGTTTAGTTTTGTGGTATTTCTTTAAAAACATTCAGTACAAAAATAAATATTATTATTAGGTTTAAATATGCTTTATATTGTGCTCATACACAGTTTTCTCATAATTGCACTTCAATACAGACATTAAATAAAAGTAAATCTAAGTAAAGTCATAGTTTGAGAGTCTTTTTAAGGTCAGTGGTATTCATTCATGGAATGACAAAGACACTTTTTACAAAAAAGATGCAATCAGCTTTGCGTATCTGAAGTCAGTTCAAATTCCAGTTGCAATTCCAAGTATTCCAGGTTCATTCCGAATGCAAAGTGCCAAAGAGTTTGTCCCAGTGAGTGAAATACGGCGCGTAGTTGGACTTGAACTTCTGATGGTGAATGTCATGATGGGGTGCCCCTCCATACAGCCCAAAAGGCAGCAGTCGGTGTGTAGCCCACGGCAGGTCGTAACCACAGTGGTCCTCCACTGACAGCCACATGTTTAGAACATGGAACAGCATCTCTGTCATAGGATGGACCCCGAGTAACATGGGGTTCAAAGCTGCGAAAAAACCCAATGACAGGGTCTCCCAAGCCCCAGAGTACTCAGTGCTCAGGGCGAAGGTGGCCGTGTTTTTGTGATGCACCTTGTGGAAAGTGCGGTACAGCCAGGGTACTTTGTGGTGGAGAAGATGCCAAACAAAGTACTGGAAGTCAAACAGAAGAAGGCAGGCAGTGATGTCCTTCACAACACCCAGGATTCCAGGTGCAGTCGCCGGGTAGCTGACCGGTCTCCAGTACCAGTGTAAGACGCTGAGTGGAAAGATGTACACGGTGTGGTTGTACAGTGACAGGGCAAGACAGCTCCACATCATTGACCATGTCACGCTGGATTTTTGCTGAAGCTTGTATCTCTGTATCACTGCAACTTTGGGTGATAGTGCGTCCATGACTACGAAAGGTAAGCAAAAGCTTAAGTAGACCGTAAGAGAGAAGAGCACCGGGAAAAAGGGAGACTTTAGCATGGTCTCGTACTGCAAAATGCAATCCCAGATGTACTGTAGTCCAGACATGTTCTCGGTTGTGTTTCGTTTGACATGAAGAACATGCGGCTAAGGTTTCTTATAGTACCGAAACCACGCCCCCTTTCTAAACCCATTCCACTACCATGCGGGAATTTCCAAGGTTTTCGTGCACTGTAGAAATGTAGTATTGTGATTTTAAAACATGGATTATTTAATCTATAAATGAAAATCTAGCAATAAAAAGCCTAAAATGTATTTGTGACTATAAAATTATAATATAAACCACAGTATGATGGAATCACACGCAATCGTGAACGGTCTAAATAGCTAGAATAAGTAAAAAAGAGAGAATCGTTTACTATATTTATTCACTTTAATTCAAATTCAATTCAGTTTTATTTATATAGGGCTTTTTACAATGTTACATTGCTTCAAAGCAGCTTTACACAAAATACTAAGATAAATTCAGACATTAATAAACAAATTGAAAAAATGAACATGAATAAAAATGCTACACAATATATGGTGTTAAAATATTGTGTTAAAGTCATTGATGGTATTTCCATCTACTTTACGATTATTCAATATAGTATTCACAGGCATTATATAGTTATTCATTTTAAATAGTAGTGCAGTTAATATTTATGCCACCTGTTATTGATTTAAGATTACGTTACACATGATATTTCACACTACCATTCATAAATAAAAATAATAAATAAAAATATGACGTTTAACAATAATATTTCGTGCCTTTGTTTTAGGTCTGTTACACATTCAGACAATGTTGTACAGAGTTTGACAAAGTAAATGCCGCCACCTACTGGAAATAACAAGCAATTGTTTCTGCGACAGTTATAATGGCACTAATAAAACGAATATTTATGCTTGAAACCAGTTGCTCATTGATGTGTAGAAATATATGAACGCATACATTACGAATATTTGAATTATGAAAGATTTATTATTTATCTTTTGTTTTATTTGCACTTATTTTACAAAACATGAAATACCACATGCAACGTTAACTGACTTTAATATCGTTGCAAATCGATTGGGTTAATGCATTTACTAAATGGCAAATGAAAATCGAAACAGAAACATGAAGCAACTGAATCTGACCAAAAATAGCCATTTATCAGGAAAGCGCAACCTAGCGGACCGCTTTTTAAGTTTCGTTTTCGAGACATCGAATGTCAAGCCGCACATTAAACAGAAGGAGCTTTCACGACAGTCTGCAATCTTCAAACAAGGTATGAGTTTAAATACAAAGTTTAAATACATTTACACAAACCAATTGAAGTAATCTGCATGCTAAATGTATCACTGTGTGGTAGTTTTGTGCTTTTTGCATATTGTAAAATGTGAATAATTTGAATAAATTAAATTTCGCACGTCAATATCTGAACAGATAAGCGCAGTAGATACATTGACTGTATTGCGTAAATATCAATAAATGTATGGGACTCATCCTGTGCTTTATTGTTACTATTTTATTTGCATAAACCTTAACATTAGATAAACTGACGTGTTATTAAAATACCCATTTATTACTTACTCACCTCCAGAAACGAGGACATGGATGCTAAACTCGGGCAGCTCGAATGTCTTTTTACGTGGGGGGTGGAAAAATCGGACATAAGAGATTTTAACATCCTACCGGACAAACTGTCTGACAGGCTCAAATTTTGCCCACGTACGTATCACGCCACGTACTTCAACATTTTGGCGTTTATCAGCCACTTGGAGGGCAAAACGGAGAAAGCCCTGGATTATCTTCAAAGTGCTGAGTCAGCACTGAAGGAAGATAACCAAAAAAAAGATGGCGATTATCTGGTAACGTTCTCCAGCTTGGCATGGGTACACCACCACTTGGGAAACCTTGAAGAGGTGGAAAAATACCTGGAAAAGGTGAAAAACATATGCAGGGAGATACCAGGCTCAACCGATTACTCCTGCAGCCTGCCTGCAGTGCATGGTGAGAAAGCTTGGAGCTTTCTAAGGCTTGGGGGGTCATTTTATGAGCAAGCAAAAGAGAGTTTCTCCAAGGCTCTTGAAGCAGAACCAGACAACATATCGTGTAACGTGGGCTATGCAATAGTGCTGTATAGAATCGAGGGCATGAACAAAGACAGACCGAGCAGTGCTGAAGAAAACGAGACGGTCACACAGCTCCGAAAGGCTCTTAGTTTGGAACCCCAAAATACTGAGATCATGGTGCTTTTGGCCCTAAAACTCCAGAACTTCAGAAGACTGGAAGCCCAGAACCTTATAAAAGAGGCCCTCAGGCTGTCCCCTGACGTCCCCCATGTGACCAGATACGTAGCTAAATACTTCAGAGCAGAGGGGTCCATTACTGAATCGCTGTCTGTCCTGGAACGAGCAGTGGAACTGGCCCCAAACTCCTCCTTTCTCCATCACCAAATAGGTCTTTGCCACAAACAGCTTCTTATTAAGATGTTGCAGGAGAAAAAACGCTTTCCCGCCATTCAAAAGGCAGCTGAGTGCATCAAACACTTCGCAAAGGCCGTAGAACTGAAGCCCACCAATATTTATGCCAAAGTCAATTTAGCAGAAGCCTACGCAGAGAACCAGCAACCCCTGGAGGCCGAGAAGATCTTTACCAGCTTGATCAACGACAAATCTCTGAGTGAGTTTGAGAAGCAGCACTGTCTCACAGGCTATGGTGTGTTTTTGCTCTACAAGAAGAAGGATGAAGCCAAAGCGGTCTGTCAGTTTAAGACAGCTTACAAGATTCCAGGAGACACCTACGACAAGAGACAAGCCGGAAAGAAGCTCAGGCAGGTTGCGGAGAGAAATCTCAACTCCAAGCGCAAAGTCAAAGAAGCTTATGAGATTTTGGCCTTTTTATCAGCTGAAGACATGAAGGAGACCCAAGCAGATACCGATGAGCTCTCAGAAACCTTTGCCAAGGGACTGAAGCTAAAATCCTAACTGTTGCTTGTGTTGAATGATCTATAGTAAACACTATGTTAGCATGCCTGTTGTTAAGATAAACTATTAACCATTACTGTATTACAAGGCATTTTTATTTTATTCTTGAGTGTATAAGGTATCAGTGTAGCTTGAAGTGGCTTTTAGGCAAAATCCTTTAAAAAATTCTGAATTGTTTGTCAATTAATTAACTATTAATAAAAATTAGTTCCTATCATACAGTGCTTCAATGTTTTATATTAACATGGTTTTTGGTAGTAAGACTTGTAAGACTTTACTTGTAAGAATGTAAGAAATAAACATCTTGATGAAAGATAAAAAGTTTGGCAGGAATTCATCATTGCCTGAGGAGTGTCTGGTGATATAAAATAAACATTAAAACTCTGAACTCTGAAACTCTAAACTCAAACTCATTCAAACTTTATTTAACTTGGAAATATCCCACAACAGCTCTAGGGCAAACATTCTCTTTCCATCACTCTCTCTCTTTCCATCTCTCTCTCTCTCTTTCGCTCTCTCTCTCTCTCTCTTTCGCTCTCCCTCCCTGGCCAGGGTTTTGGTTTCCATTCTGAGTTTGACACTCCCACCTCTGGGAGAGTATAATAGTCCGGACCATCTCAGTCTCAAACTGCTTCTGGAACATTGATCATATAGACACATTCAAAATGAGGTACGTGTTTGGTTGTTATGTATCTGATTTAGTGCAGTTAGATGCAGTTTATATATGATTTCTATGATTATTATATAGAATATTTCTGTGATATATATTTCTATGATGATTTGCTATGGTAAATGAATTTCTAAGATATAATATATATACATATACACACACACACACACACACACATATATAACTCTCTGCTGCGTGTACACTTAAAGGCAGGGTAGTCTGAAACATTTTTTGGTATGCTTGTTAAAAGTCTCTTCTGATAGCAGTCATTACATAAAGTGGTAGAAATATATTTATACATTTATATATTATAAAATTAAATTAAATCATTGCATTTGGTCCAAATGTTCAACTTGCCTGTCAAGCTATGTTTTTGCATACCTGGACAAACAATCTAAGGGGGCGTGGCTTTGGAGAGAGTTTTAAAGGGAAAGTGATATATATTGCTTTTGCTAGCCTGCCTGGAATTGGCTACCCTACCTTTAAGATACGTAGTTACTGTATTTAAACGGTCATAAAAATGTATACAAATTACGTTTAAAACATTATTTTTTTTGTTTTATTATCTAATATAATTAATCACAGTTAAGATATTTCGTTAACCTTATCTCTGTCTCCACCCTACATTCATAAACATATAGTTCATAACATTTCAGTATTAAAATGTACTATTACATTACATTAAGGTTTACTCTGGTAAATGATATAAATGTGCCAATTGAAGTAATTCCCCTTTTATTTCCTTGATATTTTCCATGATCTTTACCAGTATGGATCTTGACAGAGTTTTGAGAACAAAACTGCACCAGCTGGAATGTCACTTCACCTGGGCTTTGATAAAAGAAGAAATAGATCTAACGGATCTTCTTAATAGGCTGGAAGAACAGCTTAAATTGGATCATGGAAAAACAGAAGGACTCGCAAGAACTTACAGTGCTTTGGGATTTGTAAAATTCCTCCTGGGGTCTCAAGAAGATGCACTTAAAGATCTCATGACATCTGTAAAGCTCTTCATAGAATACCATGGGGAGGAGTTCCACAAAACTCTCATTGTCACCTATGGAAACCTTGCCTGGTTAAACTACCACATGAAGAACTATTCAGAGTGTGAAAGTTACCTGCAGAAACTCCAGAAAATAAATGAAACAACTTCAAGTGAGTCTTCATGTTTTCCAGAGGTTCTTGGTGAGAAGGGATGGACCTTTCTCAAATTTTCTAGCAAGTATTATGAGAGAGCCAAAGAATGCTTCAAGAAGGCCTTAGAACTGGAACCAGAAGATAGTGAGTGGAACACTGGTTACGCCATTGCTCTGTATCGGACTGAATATGGGAACTTCACTATCGAGAATTCAGCCGCAATAAAGCAACTGAGACGGGCCATTGAAATTAACCCTGATGATGATGTTCTGAAGGTCCTCTTGGGTTTGCGACTGGTTGTTCATAAGAGATACAAGGAGGCTGAAAGCTTGATAGAAGAAGCTATAGAAAGATCTCCAGGTCACCCACATGTCATGAGATATGTTGGGAAATTCTTCAGGTATAAAGGGTGTGTGGACAGGTCTATTGCTCTGTTGGACAGAGCACTTGAACACTCACCTAACTCAAGCTTCATTCATCATCAGTTAGCCCTCTGCTATAAGAAGAAGAAAATCCAGCTACTCCAGGAAGGAAGTCATCATGCCAAAGGGTCTAAGGTTGAACAAATTCGTAATCAAAGCATCTACCATTTAGAAATGGCTACCATCCATGCAAACTCCTTTATTGCTGCAATGAGCGATTTAGCGTTACATTACGGAGAACGGCGTGAAATATCACGGGCTGAGGAGATGTTTCGGGTGACGTTCAAAACAGCCAAGGAAAAAAAAGACAGTCTGTATGTGGTTCATTTTCATTATGCTGAATTCCAGTTGTACTCCAACAGACGTGAAGATGTAGCTATCAAACACTACATGGAAAGCCTGAAGATGAATCCAGACACACCTGAAGGGAAGAGAAGTTTTTACTGTTTAAAAAAGATTGCGGAGAAACGGCTTAATAAAAACACACAGGATGGGGAGGCTTATGGGATACTAGGGTTCCTCCACAAGGAGAAAGGAGAGACGCGACAAGCCATTGAGTGCTATGAGAAAGCTCTGAGTTATGTAGACGATGATGAGTA
>JAZGTK010012011.1:0-15199 GCA_036877625.1 Ambastaia sidthimunki
ACAGGTGTGATTTAAAAGTCCTTAGATCCTTCTGACTGTGCTGATGTGCGTAACTGTTGAATCTTGCTCTGAATGGTCCGTGTGGTGACCACCGACTCCTTAGTTTGGAATGAGCAGGGAAAGTCCTCGCTCACATCCGTGGATTCGGAAGGTGGTCGGTGGAGGGAAGCGGCCTTACCTACCACACACAGCAGATTCTGCTCCAGTGACTCCAGATGCATCAGTCCCTTTATACACACACACACACACACACACACAGCTACTCAAAGCAGGTTCCTGTTGGGCTTAACAAAGGTTGTGACTGTTCCCAGTCTATGCTCGTGTCATCTAAATTCAAGCCCATGTTGACTGAAACCAGCAATGGGAAAAATCACAGACAAAGTGTTTCCACAGGTCTTATCTTGCTAATGTGTCACTACAAGTGCTGCTTTGAGATTCTGTCTGGCTTTGGAGGCGTTACTGGGTATTCTGGCTGATAATATCTCTAATAAACTGAAGCATAAAAGGTGCTTCTGAGTTTGTGTTAGTAGTGGTACGTTTATTGCTAAATAAAAAGGAATGTCCGTTTTTTTGATGCTGTCCTCACTCATATATGTGAGTAGGTGGGAAAAACGCTGCTTGCATTGTTTAGGAATGTAGCACAATAATTTGTTGCTGTTAATCTAATGTTACAAGAATGATGTAGTCTTCAGCTGCCAGGAAATCAGCTATTTAGAGGGAAAGACTCTTTAGATGTTGTTATTTATTGGAAGTATTCAAAGAAGCTTGTGTCACATAAAAGGCAAATAATTTTGCATGAGCTATTAAAGCGTTAGACTGCATCAAGCACAACATTAGGAACAGAATAACAGATGCTGTTCTATTAAAAGTGATACAATTAATTGTATATAGTAACAGTTGTGTGTTAACATGCTTGCGTATAACAGCCCCGTGGACATATTTGCATAATTATACAATAAACAAATTTACTGGGGCTCGCTGATGTTTTTCCAGATAAAACATTCATAGTGTGCTAGCCTAACCATTGCACACTATTTTTATACTGTAAATGAGCAGTAATTTGTTGTTTGCTTTCAGCTCATCTACAGGAACTTACAGGAAAAAAACGGAGGTTAATTGTTTGGCTTAAGGGTATAAAGATGAAAAATTTCCAAACAAGCTTTCCTGATTCTGCCTCTATGTTGTCATTACATTCTACATCATCCATTTTAATTACATATTTATGCACAACAATGAGCTGCAGTTTCCAGTACTAGCTAGGCTGCAGGAAATAGTTGAGCACCAATCACCAGTTGCGATTACTTCCATTAATTAATAAAATGGCCAGGCTACAGGACAACCATGCTGTCCAAGTAAAAATACAGGCCTTATTTATAATGTGATAGTTCCCTGCATAGCATTTATGTGATTGGCAGACACTTTAATGCAAAGTGACTATACATTTTGTCAGTTCATCCATTCCCTGGATATTGAACCCATGACCTTGGCTCTGTTAGCACAGTTAAACTACAGGAAAACCTCCTCGCTGGCTTACCGTGAAATTAGTCTCACTCCTGTAGAGTATTTCACTGAGGTCAAGTGGGGAGGCAGGGGTCACATCTCCTTCCTGTCGAGCCCCTTCAGCTTCCTCCAAGGGCAGAGGGAGACCTGAAGGTCTGTCGACCAGCTCTACAGAGGCAAAGCATGTGTGACTAATGAGGTGGCAGATGGCCAAAATTAATAACTCTCACAATTTAAAATGTATAGCATGGACAATAAAAGTAGTCCACTATATTTCCTGACCATATAGGTTTCCTGACCATATGACAGGTATTATGTTATTTTACTAAAACTTTTGTGGTAACAGTTTTGCTTAGTAGCCATAGTCATCATTTACTTGCATTAAACATAAAACAGCAGCTTAAACATTGTGCTATAAATAGCCACCTTTTGTGCTTCATAGGGAAAAGAGTTATTTTTTTCATTTTGGATTTTAAAAAATCCAGTTTACCAGCAATGTGGGGTGCATTTTAACAATAGTGTTTCAAAGCAGAGTAAAACCAACACTCAAAGGCCATTTATCTTAAACTGCTGAGGACATGAAGTTTGTAGAGGAAATGAAAACACTGCCACTCAGTATTGCACTGTAGATATAACGGCAAGACTTTCTTCACTCTGTGAGCCATTAGACAGAACTAAACAGTGCCAATGGCAGCATTCAGAGCCAGGCCACCACGAGAAAACCGTGAGACTCTAAACCAGGTCAAAAGATAAAAAAAAATCAATACTGCATGTTAACAAGATGCTCTCTTATTCATTGAGCACTAAAACCCTAAATATCTGTGTCAAAATTCATAGTTGAGATATAATTGCGTGTAACTTGTTGTAGAATTAAACAAGAAGAGTGTTGGTTTAGTTAACCACTGACAGTAGTTTTCTCAAATGAAAAGTGCTTATTTAAAGACGTCAGAATTTCTAAAAGAGCTGTTAGTATGTCCACTGTTAGGGCGCCACCTATTGGTTATTTAATGTCAACGCTTAATTATTTAAATAACAAAAGCCCATTAATAAACACTATAGGCTCATTGGAAATAAGAAAGATACTTTTATATTCATAGACGAAATTATGACTATAAGGAGCAGTAAACATTGAAATTACCTGGTGTTGTCTCAAGGCTTCTCTGAATTTTGGATTCATCATCGGATTCAAGCTTCACAGTTTGCGGACAAAATCCTTTCCTGAGGCTAAGAAAAATAACAGACCACTTTACATTAAAGCTCCATTCTTCAAACAGTCCAGAGAAGTATCACAGATTTAATGTTTACCTGATCTGAGGATCATCCAGAGGGTCTGTCAACAGTTTATTTACATGTTCTAAGTTTTCCTTTTCTAATTCCTTGACAGTGAATTCCAGCACTGAGATCTCCTTACAGTAGATGGCAAGCTAGCACAGGAAATTACATTATCTTATCGTTCAAATACCCAATGCACATACTGTACAAAAAGATGCAAGTATACATATAATGTGAATGTATTATTGACGGCACCTCTTCTTTAAGCCAGTCATTATCTCTGATCTCCCCTTCAGTATCACTGTCCAGGTTTTCAAATGTTCTCTGAAACATAAAGACAGTTACATCACCACAGACTGCATGTCTGCTGGTCTTCAAGCAATCACACAGTAAAGTCTGTACGGTACCTTCTTGGCCAGCTGCTTTATCTCATCCGAGCGCTGTGCTGTTTTTCTGTCAGTGTCTTCAACAGCCACAGCCAGAGATCTCTGAATATATTCTGAAACAAATGCACTTGCTTAAAAACTATTATGTACTGTTTAAAATATTGATGTGGTCATTCCTGTCAGAATTCCGACACACACCTGACATCTCCTGGAATGTATTTTGTGAAGCAACAATATCGGTTTCCAGTTTCTGGATCTTTTGCTGGTTTTCAATGCTGCCCTGGTTCTTATACTGCAGCCAGACCTGCGTCTCTGTCTGCAGCTCCTCCACCTGCATCTGCAGCCCCGCATGCTTACAGCGCAGTTCTCACTCACACAAATACACACGCAACAAATAATAAAACATCCCTATTGCACAATACTGCCTAACCTTAGCAGAACACATATATACATCTAAAGAATACTGAAAGATTTAACCATAGAAGAACCATTTTTGGTAGTTCCGTAAAGAACCTTTAACATCTGTAGAACCGTTCTGTTTCACAAAACACAAAACTTCTGTTTTTTGTTGTGGAAAAATGTTCTTTAGACTAAGAAATTGTTCCTTAAATAACTTTTGACTGAATGGTTCTTTGAGGAACCAAAAATGGTTCTTCTATTGTTTTGCTGTGAAGAACCTTTATTTTTAAGAGTACAAGGGAGATCAGTTCTAGCTGTCATAGTTGTAGCTCCAGTAATAATATCTCAGGGTTTCTTTTGGAATATTACTTAAACATCTAAGGCATTGTATTGGTTGTTTTGTCCACGCAACTCACAAGCTCTAATAATTCAGGGCTTGTTCAACATGGTTGATGTCACTGTGGTACCTTCTAGTTCATTCTCTTGGTCGTGTTTTAGCGTTAGGTTGTCCCGGACAGCTTGCTCCACCTGCTCCTTATTCCACAGCTTCTTCTGCTCCAGGTTTCTCTCCTGCTCCTTCATCTGTTTCCGTAATTCAGAGACGTGATGCGACTGCTCCTCTTTCAGCTTCTCCTGCTGTAGATACAAGCCATTGAGTTTATTGTCTCTGAATGTCTTTGTGAATAACTGTGCCTGGACATCACTTATACCAGCTTCACTAGTCGTTGCTTCTTGTCTTCCAGTTGGCACATTTCTTGTGTATAATCTTGAATTTCTTTTGTTTTAACCTGAATTCTGTTGGAGATAAAGACATTATTTTATCAGAGACGCAGACATAAAAACAAAGTACTCTGAGACAATATTAAGCCATTGACTTACTGGAACTGTATGAAAACTCTTGCAAGAGATGTTTTATCCAATGTCTTGCTCATACTGCCAGAAGGGTTATTTAATTCATTTAATCCTTAATATGAAAAAAAAAACCTTATAAATCATACATCTATCAGTTCAATAGTTAAGAGAGTAAATATCAGTCTTATCTTTGCGCTGCGAGCGCTTCTTTTTTATTCTACGTAATTATTTTCCCATTTCTGAGTGTGTTTATATGTTGTTATGGAAACTACGCGCAGCTTCAAATTCAGTCATAGGGGGGCGATATTTTAATTTACAGCAGTGCTTTAAGTTTTAGGCAAAACCTGGTTTAAAACTGTAAACTCAACTAGAGATAAACAATGATCTAGAGAAAGAGAAAAATAGACAGTAGTATATACCTAAAAGATATGGAGTGGCAACTTTACCGAGATCATAATATTAAATAATATTAAATAATAAACATGGGAGAAAGACCAACTACCATTCAGTATACAAGTCACTATAACAAACAATAAAATAACCACATCACATATCAGTATGACAAAATAACAATGACATAATCTCTGTTGGTTGATTTGTAGTTTCAAACATTCAATGACTGTATAATACAGTAAAGCCCTTAAACATAAGCCTCTATCCTTCACGTGAGAAGCGTGTGCAACTTCACACTAACGTAAACTAACACTAAGGCGTACACGTCTCATTAATTAAAACAACACATTACATTAATTAAATGCTTTAAAGAGATCTGTAAGCAGTGACTTTACGAGTGCATGTTTAATTTTCATGCATACGATTCATACGTGTCTTATTAAATAAAGCACTGGATGTCTTATACTGACTTTTAATTACATAATCATCTATATGGAATGTATGTATGACAGAATTAAAGGTTTATGGGATTTGCGCGGTCACGCCTTTGTGGGCGCGCGCAGGGGCTGTGTGTAAATATCTAATGAGTCTCCTGCCCTGACAGCGCTTTTGTACTCGTCAAACCAACTTAGCTGCCTATCTAGAAAGCATTTATTTAGGCTTGCCGAGTGTTGAGACACAACCAGGGTGATCACAGGGCAACAACACACCCACACGCGCTTTACTTTAAAACTGGAGTCTTACACAGGACGTTCATAACTTCTAATGTATTGCCAGTCGTTTATTATTATACTCTACTTTTTCGTTTACTAAACTCTACTTAGTCTTGTTTTCTTTCATCGTTTTGTTTTCTTCCTGACCTTTCAGGTGTGTTGGACCAAGCAATATTAAGGTAAACCTTGTGCTGTAAATTTCACCTGTATTTTTACTGCTGCTGGGAAGATGTTGAAATCATATCACATTTTGATGGAGTCTTGCTCAAAATTGCATTTCATTTCACTCTTGTGCTGTTTTCATGTCTACAGTTTTATCTCTGAAGCCATTCTGAATGTTTTCTCATTTCTTGCTTTTCTAATCTGTTAATTCCTGTAAAGCAGACTGTTTATTTACATCCAGATCAAATACTGATTAGCTCTTGTAGTTTTCTTGTAGGGCTCTTGTAGTTACGATCATTCCTGTGTTTGTGTTGTTATGATCATTGTTTGTTTGTTTGGACATTGTAAGGACAGCTTGTGATAGTCATGGAAAATTCAGTTCAAACGGGTTGATCAAATGTTTTGTGGGCATAAGATAAGTCCTTTAATAAAAGTTTGTGTATATAGTTAATATTTGTGCTTGTATTATAAACATGAGGTCTAATCAATGTGATTGTCTGATTGTCAGTCTATAAAAGGATAAAAAAAAAACTAAAAAAAAGACAAAATTGTTGGGATTTCTCTAGAGATGGGCATGACTCTTGACATGACAGAATTTTCCAAAACAGGAAAGTAACAGGCAAACTTCCTCTTTGACTGGAATGTATCAGGGCCATATACAGCAAACAAAATGTGCCCCTGCAAGAAATTGGTGGTCTGGTAATAACTTGTTGCTGTTTACAATTGCATTTAAATGTGTCCTGATGTTGGACAATTATGTAAGACAAATTTATCAGACAGAGAAACATAAAATCTGATTCTGAGATCTGATTATATATGTTAGTACAAAAAAATGCAAAAATCTATGAAAAGACTTCTGTTTCATCCTTTAAAAGATCTTTGCATGACATTGTACATGCTGTTTTAGTTATAAATGTCAAACTTTTGCACTGTCAAAATGGAACTGGACATTCCATCCAAAAATATTGTTTTAAGTACTTTCAATGGTTTAGTCATATCACTCCCTCCATGTTTAAATATTACAAGCTGTTTCTCAGAAAGCAAACAATACAGACTGTTTAAATTCATACCGTTTGTGTGCCACCACCTAATTTGAATTAAGTGTAATGTGATTTTGGACTGAAAGAGTCTTTTACTCTGCTGTCCTGGTTCAGAAGCAGTGCACACATCCTCTGGTCACCTGACAATACTGTGTCACATGTTTAGTGTGGACCATCACTGGTACTGCAATATAAATTTTTATTTATATTGTTAACGTGTAAGGAAGGATAGATGATCTTTAAAAGCTCTTGTTCTTGAATTAGGAACAATTAGGATCATGTGATAATGGTCAGAAGAATTTACAGGGAAGACAGTGTTTTGTAAAAGCCAGACTGCAACTCAATGAGTTTGCTTGTTGTAAGTAGCTGATACTCTGGTTGCATATCTTGTGCAGGTCTCCTCTGGTGTAGTTCATGACACGATGAGCACCAGTGAGTTACCAGGCATCAGTTCCCAAAGTTACCAACAGTTCTGCTGTTAAAATCAGAGGTGATCTGACACTGATCTGGGATCTGTCGGTACCACTTACCCTAAAGTCACTCAGCATGATTGACCTGAGCTATCTGACGGAGGAAGAGCAGGAGATGATACTGGTGGTGCTGAAGAGAGACACAGAGCTGAAGAACTTAGAAGAAGAAAGAATCAAGTGAGTTTGAGAAGATGTTACCTGGTGGATTCAAAGCAAATGATAGAAATCGATACTTTTGACCTGACGAATTTAAATAATGAATAACTAGTAAACTAAAGCACTTGGGCCTTTGCTATTTGATTATTGAAATAATTGTACTTCTTTATTAATCCTTTTACTTTTAGCTTTGCTAGGTGTGTGATATCAAAAGAAAACTGTATAAACGTTCGAAAACTTTAGCTTATAATGTTAACATACAATTTAGGTCTTTAAAACCAGATTGGAACCCCTGGTTAGACTATTTTACAACATTCGAGATGTTCTCATAGTTACATTGTCTGGGGTAATTGTTTTATGCTGTAAAGAATGTGTACAATGTATCCACATGGATGTCACTTCTAAAGCTCACTGTAAAGCCCACAATACATGGAAATCCCTTTAAAAATATTTATCCCAGCATACATATAAGAAAAAGCTGAGAAAATGCCCAAAGTGTGCAGAGCTGTGATCTAGGCAAAATGAAAACAATGTTAAAGAAACTAAAATGTGATTTAAATGTATTAATGGTTGCAATAAGTTCATGCTGGTGTTGATGCTGGTGTTGAAATGTTAAATGTATAATAATGAAGACTGAGTGAGTATATAAAGCTTTTATCTCCTCAGGCAGCTTCGTAAGACAGAGAAAGACAGAAGCAGGCTGAAGTATTTGACTGGGGATTGGTTTTACGAGTCAAAGTATCACAGACACAGAGACCGGCTCCATGGCTCCGACATCATCAGAACCTCGATGAGGCAGAGAAAACCTGTGTCGATATGTAAGCAGTGCCAGCAGATGATGTTGTGTGTGTGTTTAAGTGCACAACCTAACAGAAGTTCTCTTACTGCAGTAGAACTCTCTCAAAGATGGGCTGAGAGACCCAATTGTGTGAACAGTGAGAAGAAAGATGTATTCATTCCTCCAGAACAAACAGGGCTTATTGAGGAACCATCCACACAACCCCAGAATGACAGGTGAGTGTTTGCTCATAGTGACGTCTGTGATTGGAACATTCCATTAAAGCCTTTCATCTAAATGACACATGGTGTGAAATGTGCTTGTCTAGTGTTTGTCATAAGCTTGATATTAAAGCTGGAGAAGTCAGTGTGATTACACAGTGTTTAATAACTATTTCAGTTATTAAAAATAATTACAATAATGCATAATTGAGTGTGATTTATTAAAATGATACCAGGCAACAGAAAGTATGTAATAATGTAAAATAATTAGAAATGGCAAAAAATACATTAACAGAATAAAATGAGAGTAGTCATCCTACGAATCTTTGATATGTGGGTGATTTCTGAAAAATGCATGTGATGCATCTAATGCATCAAAACCCTTTGTATGGGTGCACATTAACCACATCTCCTTCATACAGGGTGGATGAGCTTCCAGGAGCTCAGCAGGAAAGACAACGACCTCAAGTCAAGGTGCGCTACACAAAATCCAGTTACCCAGTTCTAATAAAACTTTAATTGATGTTGTTCAAACGCAATTTAATTCATGGTCTCTTATTTAGCCCAGACAGAATCCCTTTAATAGCGTGCGCTCACAGAAAGACAAAGACATGCGTATCAGTGAAGTAAAGGAGGCCGACCAGGCACCTACTGAGGGTAAAAACACTGTTAAACCATCCTCACACTTATGTGTGTTTTGAAGATTCCTGTCTACTGATTCTATTCAGTTCTGCTCTAAATGAGATAATGTTGTTTTTTAAATGGATGGGATGTACTGAAGAGCAAAGTGGTAGACCAAATTTCTTGCAAGCACAGTAAGTTTGTCTGACTGATCTCCATTAAGCATGAGCAGCTCTTCTGGGCCGTGATGTTGGCTTGACCTGACTGATGCTCTGGGTGTAATTCCTGCCTGCATGCATAACCGTAAAACACAGTATTTGGTCACAGATTCTCTAAACATAATTTAAATGTAACATACTCTTCTAAATGGCAAATACTGTATATGGTTTTTTGATTATGAAAACATCTAAGCTTCTTTGAGGGCATAAAGAAACAGGAGCAAGTGTAAACACTCAACAACCCTTAATTAAGTGCAGCAACAAAATAGGTTTGAATATGGATTAGGTTAAATTGTACACTGCTTGTAGAATTACTGTAAAGTGCTTATGTGCTAAGCTGTAGTGTTCATTATTTACATTGAATGCAATGTGCGGCATTAAGTAACATTAGAATATGTAGGGAAAAAGTGCCATTCTTTAAAATGGGCTGGTCAAAAGGTTTCTGTGGAAAGCTGAGTGTACTGTAGTGGTCTCAGTAGCAGGATTTTAGGAACCTCCCAACTTTAAGGAGATTATATGGAAAAGTATGTAACGTCTTGAGTAGCTAAGCTGCCGTGCATGACCAGCCTGAATGGTTTACAAATATTCTTGCAGCATTCAGGTTATACTTTAACTTATAAAGGGTTTCATCTTAAATTTTTTAGACACTGAACACTGAACAACTTCATACTGCTCTATTACATTTTGGTTGCCTGCAAGTTTTCAAGGGATGCATTCCTTTTCATTGCTTTACTACTAAATATATATTCAATTAACAGATACTGCACTGTTTCAGTACAGTAACAGAACTGTTAATTGAACAGGGAAATGAATTCATTGTGAATATGAATTCAGAGTTTTTCCACATATGTCTGTCTTGTATATGTCTTTTTGTTCTGTGTTGTGCTGCTTCATTATCCAGCTGTTTTGTTATTTTCTAGAGCCTCTTCTTGTGGCCGAGAGCTCCATACCCCATAATGCTATACTAAACACAGACAACACTGAAACCTACTTAG
Organism: Ambastaia sidthimunki; assembly: GCA_036877625.1. NCBI lineage: Eukaryota > Metazoa > Chordata > Actinopteri > Cypriniformes > Botiidae > Ambastaia > Ambastaia sidthimunki. The sequence goes on from JAZGTK010012011.1 coordinate 10,177, forward strand.
CCAGTCAATGCACAGTTAAACCTGTGCCCAAAAAAAGACTACTGCTTTATTCCACCAAAGACTCTCCCCTGGACACCACCAGCGGTGACCTCGGCGTTAAACAGGTCATGACCCCTGCTCCCAGAAGCATACTGAAGCCCCTTGGCTCCAGTTGTAACTCCACTGGCTCCTTAAGACTCCACATCCCCCCAGACAATGACGACAGCAGCTGCGGCCAATCATCTGCCACTATCAGCCCTGTCAGTCTCGAGATGCCCATCAGCCCTCCGCTTTCCCCCTGCTCAACGCACTCTGCCTCTGAGTGGTTAGAAAGGAGACAGGTCCGCTTCTCCTCCATGGTCCGGCCAATAGAGAGTGAGCAAGGAGAGCACAGCGTGCTGGATGAAGACCTGAGATCTCTGGCTGACGAGGATGTGGAATGGGATAGAAGCGGTTTCATAAACAATGGTAACACAGTTACAGTGAGCAATGCCATAACTAGCATAGATCCTGAACCTGGCTTGTTGGGTTCCTGTAGTGTCCGTGGTTACAGAAACAGTCTGGAGTCTCCTAATATTAAGAGCTTCTCCATGTGATTACCAGTCAGCCCATAGAAAGGCTGGGAGAAGGGCAGGTAGATGGATCTTGTGCAAAGGAAGTTTGGCTTTGTCAATATAATCAAACCCAAGGAAGTCTTATTAAATCAACTAAATGAAAAATATATAACTAATGATTTAATTAAAAGTCACAGCCAGCACAATCTTTTATTCCTACTAGAGAGACAAGAGACATTTGGTAGATCACCTCAATGTATGGGAGTTTTTGTAGCTATATTTTTGTTACTTAAGACACATAGTTTGACACTTTAACTATAATGTAACCTGTCTGTGAAAAGTTTGCATGTTATCACACTTTTATACTAACTGCATGTGCTTTCATACCTTAAACATACAGCACATAGCTTCTGATGAGTGCTCATGTATGTATGTAATCTGCAAATGGTGATTGGTAAATAAGCACTGCAAGAAATGTACTGCTTTGAGTTTTTACTGCAGTTTAAATGTTCATTAATCATCAGACTTGGTCAATATTTTAAAGTATTATTTAATGTATTTTGCATTTACACTTGTTTGTCTCCATTGCAGATCATCATGAGCCTCAGTCCACACAGGTGTCCAACTTCCACATCACTGCTGATGTTGCAGGTAAGGCCATTCAATTGAGCACAGAGTGCCAGACTCAGAAGGTAACAATGGAAGATGGTCGCTTAATTTCTAAGGTACTTGAATGGTTTGGGCGAGGTTCTCTGAGAAACGGAACTCCAGTCCAGAGAGATAAGAACAAAGAGGAAACAAAGGATCATGAAACCTTAGATGCCAGGTCAGAAGATTTGGCACCTCTAGTTGTACACCCAAAGACCAAGCCATCACCAAAGCCGCGTAGGGGGCTTTTTGCATTGTTTTCAAGGACAGACAAAAAAGACAAGAGTCTTGAAGTTTTGGTATCTGACATAGAAGTGACAAGCCAAGATACAAAAGCCAGTTCAACTTCAGAATGCCAAGAATCTTGCACCTTGATACCTAAGGCAGATGACAATGTAGTTATACAGGATGGGAGCAAGATGACAGAAATATTGCAGGTTACCTCTGAAGCACAGGATGGAAACATACCTGTTTGTAAAAAAGAAGCTGAAATGCAAGAAAGTGACAAATGTCCGGTTAATAAAAATTATTATAATGCTTTAGACAGAAGATTGCTAGATTCAAGCATCAGACCATCCATATCCAAACCCATAATGGGTGAGATGTCTACCGTATTCTCAAATGAAGATGGAAAACCTGATTTGGACAGCAGAAAGATCTCAGAAGGCTCAATTAATGAACTACAAACAGACATGCATGAAACTGATGTCAGTATGGTGTCACCCAGTTCACTTCTAAAACACAAAGATGATGCTCCAGGCAGTGAGTTCCAGGAACATGCTCTCGTTGAGTCTCTCTCCAAGGATATATCTGACCTAAAAAAAGAAATCTCAGCCTTCAAAATGTCTTTCAGTGAACAAGAAAATAAGGTCTCAATCAATGATCTCAGATCATTCTGGGAGAAAGAAAAAAATGGTCTTAGAGTAATTGTAGGGTCACCAGCATGCCCACCCAATACTAAAGACTCATCTTTGGAGTCCTCAATAGAACTTTCTAATTCTCAGCCTGATATCAGGTTAGACACCCCAGACTTAACAAGTTCCCTGGACAGAATCAGTTTGTCTTTAGACAAGGATGTTGGTCCAGGTCCAAGTAGAGTGCCAGAACAAGACCATCAAGATGTCAAAGGTAGGGTACCTTACACTGCTCAGAACACTTCTAATTACAAACCACAGTCATGTCCGCCATTTCCCAAACATGGAAAGACATTGGAGGAAGGTACTGATATGAGACCCATCATGCCCAAAGAACGAAAGCTGTCAACAGACTCTCAGTCAAATGCTCGTTTGGCCAGGTCTTGTATTCCACTGAGTTTAAAGCAGTATCTGGGCATACACAAGCAGACAGTCTTAGATGAAAGAGAAAGGCTGGAGCATGGTGAGGCTGGAGCAGGTGAGGTTTCTAAACAGGGGAACCAAGGCAAAGTAAGCCATGAGGGCTCCCCCTCTCGACACTCCCAGACTGATTCTGAGGAGTTCACCTTTGACTCCTCTGGGAGCTCCACACCTGAAGCCTGGTCATTCTCACACACAAGTTCAGCCTGTGAGCTTACCTCTCTATATTGGTTCAGTCAAGATTTAATAGAAAAGTTGATTAGTTCTTTGATTTTCGTGGAAGCAGGGTTTATAACCTTAAAACAAGGGATCATTGCCATAAAAGTCGTCAACTGGACCAAACCTTTACATGATAAAATAAGGGGCTTTTTGCTCCTAATTTTATTTTGTAAAACACTTTGTGGTGGTTAGTTGTCATCGCACTAATTTGTATGAACCACATCAACTCATCACAGACAGTTTAAGCCCTGCCTCTGCATATTTCTTAAATTACTATCACAAATGCAATGAAATCATATAAATTAATAATCAGAATGTTTATGAATTGACATCTTTTTAAATTTGTAATATCCATTGTAATTTTTATAACATGTTGTGATAAAGAAATTGTTTACAATTATCTTTTTGACAGTATTAATAAACCAGCTTGAAATCATTGAATATCTAAATTATTTAGTTAATTTGTTTGTTCATGGTGAAACAATAAATGCAATGCAAAAATCTTTTTTTATTAATTGTAAATTGACATTGATAGAACCAAATGATTAAATGATTCTGTATATAGAAATAATCACTAACATTTGTATGGAATTTATGAATAGACTTCTTTAGTATGGTTTGCACAGAGGTAATAATTCTTATTTGAAATGGGCTATCAGGTGAAAGTGAAGAAGACAGTCCAGTCAAAGCTGCTCTGGAACGAGCCAATGCCCGACCCGTTTCTATCTCCAGGAGTCTAGAGGACCTGGTGTCCGACCCTTCCCGTAAGTTTCCTTTCTTCTACAGTGCTTACTTGACACAAACTTCTGACTTTGGGAACCATGGCTATAAATATAGGCTCTTTCGCCCTCTGCTGGACAGGAGAGGACATTTCTTTTTAATTAAGTGTAAGCAACAATCTGATTGCATGCACTTCATTGTATATTACTGGAATACTTACCATTTTTTTTTTAATAACACTGTGCTATCTACATTAAGAAGTGAGATGGAAGACTGATTCAGGGAGATTCAGGGACATTGGGCTCAGTATGGAAAATAATAAACCTTTTATTTTTAATGTTCTGTCCATTAAATCTTTTTAATGTTTTTGATGTGTTCCCGCACTATATTGCTTTATAAAGAAGTGCTAGTAAGTTAGAAGGTAGTATCATATAATCAACCCTACACCTGCATCATTACATCAAAAGCAGAAGCTGCTGACATTAAATCAGCATTAAGGACTTTTCATAATTGACTTGTGGTCTTTCATGTATATTTTACTGTCTGAGATGGCTGAGAGAATGCATTAAAAACACATGAAAGATTGATGAGAGCATGGATTCATGTCTATGATTAAAGGCAGTTTGCATCCAGTACCACCTGAATCATAAATTTAATGAGGTGGTAGATATGGAATGACTTGGTAAATTCTTTTATTGGAAATATCCAATGCATGTGTTCTGCAAACTAAACTCAATTGTATATATTGAGATATAAATCCGTTTAACGTGTGTTTGTTGAGTTTTCTTGTGTTTTCTGTGCCTCAGTGTCTACAGTCAATCCCAACACCGAAACGTGTTTCTCAGACCCCGAGCAGATGAAGATGATGAGCATGTCTGTGCCTGCATTCATTCACCAGGAGGTAAAACCCATTCATTACCCAAAACCTTTAGATTCATAGATGGAAACATATATGGAAAACTTTTCACAGCCTGTATCGATGAACAAAGCTGAACACCAGCATTCATGCCTCAGTGTTTAACCTGCATAAATGTTAACCATCTTCTGTTGTTTGTGCATGTAAAAAACAGATGGATTACAGAAACAGTGACTGTACATCAGAGAGCAGTTTCAGTTTTGACAGACTGAGATCATGCAATGCTTCTTCTACGTTTAGTGTTTGCTCTGAAGCGGTCTCCATGTCTTCTGTATGTGACCCCTGACCTGTACACCACCCTAATAATGCTGAATAAAACTTATATTGCTTATTACACATTAACATTAGCACATTAACATATTTACTTTTTTATTTGTTTTTGTCCTGTTAAAAATTGTTATTGATAACAACCTGTTTAAACAGGTACGGTATATATGTGTCTCTGTGTGTGGTGTGTATAGGTCACAGCCAGTGTCATGAGTATCTACAGTAGTGACCTCTGTAATGTGGAAATTAAAGGCACAGTCCAGTTCGCCATTAACTATATGCGAAAACTGGGAGAGTTCCAAATCTTTGTAGTGCAGTGCAAAGATCTCGCCGTGGCTGATTCAAAGAAGAACCGCTCTGACCCGTAAGTACACTAGTAGACAAAG
>JAZGTK010012012.1:0-15199 GCA_036877625.1 Ambastaia sidthimunki
TGGGACCCTTGGCCCCCCGGTGGGTAGGGTTGGTTACCCCCCACTCTCCAAGTCATATCTGAGGCTGTTACAATCCAGATGGCTCCTGACCCCCATGTGGCCTCAGGACCACACGCTACAGGATGGATCCCTCATCTCCTGAGTTTGTGTTACAGAAGACTTCGCCACCACAAGATCCAGCAGCCATGTCCCAGCTGAGCTCCAAGCTCTCCGCTCAGGCATCGATGCTTGCAGTTCATCAGCAGCAGTTGAGTCGCCTCTCTCACAGAGGAGATGGTTAAGTCTCTGCAGACACTACGAGTCACGGCCGGTCCCAGTCCAGTTACGGATGCTTCTCCGCCGCCTCCAGTGGTCACTGCTCCAGCCACCGTGGGTCCTCGCCTGGCCTTCCCGAACAAGTATGATGGGACTCCTGGTAAATGCAAAGGGTTTTTATTACAATGTTCACTCTTCCTAGAGCAACAACCTTACCTCTATTCCTCAGACAGCAGTCGCATAGCCTTTGTGTGCTCCCTGTTGACCGGCAAGGCGCTAGACTGGGCTATCACCATGTGGAGCTATGATTGGCCTGCTTTCCCCTCATTTGAACTATTTTTACAACAATTTCGAAATGTGTTTCAGCATTCCACTGATGGACGCGGAGCAGGCCAGTTATTACTGGAGCTAAGGCAGGGAGGAAGGTCAGTGGCAGAGTACGCTCTCACATTCAGAACGCTGGCAGCTCAAACGGGATGGAATGAGGAACCCCTAAAGCTCGCCTACCGAAGAGGCCTAAGCGCTTCCCTCTAGGCGGAACTAGCATGCCGGGACGAGGGAAAGAGTCTGGATGAATTTATAGATCTTTCTATTCGTCTGGACAACCTGCTGCGGGCCCGAACACCCACACCCGAGACCACCAGGGGTACACTCCCTAGTCCATCAGAGCCTGAACCGGAACCTATGCAGATCGCTCTCACCAGGCTAACACCTTTAGAACGAGAGAGGAGATTAAGAGACCACTTGTGCCTTTACTGCGGCCAATCAGGTCACCTGCGTAATAACTGTCCAGTTCTCATCTCCAACAAGAGCCGTTTGGTGAGTACTGACTCTCAATCTCTCACAAGCTTTAAAGTTTCTATAGTACTCTCCCATGATGATGTTGCCATCGAGACACTGATTCTGGAGCAGCAGGCAATTTTATTGATAAGAACTTTGCGCAAACTCATAACTTACCTGTGCTCTCAATTTCTTCTCCTGTGGCAGTGTCGGCAGTAGATGGGAGGCCCCTAGGTTCAAGCCAAGTTTCTAAGACCACCACCGCCCTGAAATTAAAAATACGGGCCCTCCATGAAGAAACTATACATTTGTTTGTTATTGACTCACCCCTAACACCGGTCATCCTGGGTTTCCCCTGGCTCAACCTCCACAATCCCGTCATCTCCTGGGCTACTCGAGAGATCACTCAGTGGTCTCTAACCTGTTTAAATAAATTTACCCTGTAGACATTCTGTTTTAAGTGTTCCCTGTTCCCAGGCTTCAACCTTACCTGAAGTGTATGCAGATCTCTCCCTTGCCTTCAGTGAAACCAAGGCCACTGAACTACCGCCACATCGATCCTGTGACTGTGCCATTGAACTCATCCCGGGTGCTGAGATTCCCAAAGATCGCATTTTCCCCCTGTCACAGCCAGAATCTGAAGCCATGCAGAAAGGGTTTCATCAGACCGTCAACCTCGCCAGCTTCAGCGGGATTCTTCTTTGTCAAGAAGAAAGACAGTGGATTACGCCCCTGTATCGATTACCGTGGCCTCAACAGCATCACTGTAAAGTTCCGATACCCTCTACCCCTGGTCCCATCTGCATTAGAACAGCTACGCTCAGCCAGAATCTACACTAAATTAAACCTCCGAAGTGCTTATAATTTATTACGAATCTGTGAGGGGGATGAATGGAAAACAGCCTTTTCAACCACTTCAGGACACTATGAATACCTCGTAATGCCCTTTGGTTTATCAAATAGGGCATTACGAGGGTCATCGTCTACATTGACGACATTCTCCTTTATTTCGACAATATCCAGGATCATGTGAAACACGTCAGGTCAGTGCTGAAAAGGTTGATTGAAAACCGGCTGTATGCTAAGCTTGAAAAATGTGAATTCCACTGCTCTCAAGTCTCATTTTTAGGGTACGTAATTAGCCCAGAAGGCGTCGCCATGGACGACAAGAAGGTGAATGCTGTGTTGAGCTGGTCACAACCAGGCACGCTAAAGGAGCTCCAACGCTTCCTAGGATTCGCCAACTTCTACAGACGATTTATCAGAAACTTCAGTCATGTAACAACAGTGTTTTAGTTAATTATTAGGCCTACAAAAAATTGGAACAACAAAATATTTTTATGAAAATCGCCTTGCCCCAATGCCTTGCATTACCAGCACTAAACCAAACCTCTCTTGGTCTCAATTAACTCTCCAAACAAACACTGCAGATGTCCTTTTCTTTGACAAGCTTTAATGCATCAATGTTGTGATAAGAGACTGTTGCAGCTGTCCCCACACTGTCAACCAGGATGAAATTTGCTATTCTAGCTAGATATAGTAGCTTTAACACTTGATAGCTATGCCTGTTAGGAGCTAAGAAAACACTGATTTAAATTATATGAATGAATAATGTTTCACAAAAACAGTTTAGATAATATGAGAAATATTGTGAACGTTAAAAAAAATACTTTACCAGCAATACTTTACTCAAAGTTAGTTTTTAACTAAAGGAATGGTCAAATATGCCTGGTTTCTTTTAGATAAGGGGAGGGGTTAACTAAACATGTGCAGTATTAGTGTCATCACTCTAGCTCATTTCTGTTTGGAGGAATATATCATGTTGCAACTGCCCCGTGTTGCAACTGTCCCCACTCTCCCCTACTACATTTTTTGCAAACTATATAACTATAAACTTTGTCACCCATTTCAAATGTTTGTCAAAACATTTCATAATTCTGCCTGGCCTGAATGCTACCTTCATATGTGATATTTATACAAGTGTAAAATGGTAATACTTGCGTGGTGATTCCCTGTAAATTTAAGCATAAATTGTTTCAAAAACAGCTGAGCTTAGTTCCCCAGCCAAATTCATCTTACATTACTGTTTAATCGCAAGAAAGCTTTGTTTCCAAAATGGGTTTACATTGAAAAACAAATGGTATATAAAAGCAGACTTAAACACAGACCAATCTTATCCTTGACACAAAAACGTATTCAATTATTGTTATGAAACTGTAGGAATTTGTACTGAAAACATAATTGTTTTTTGTGTTAAAATTTTGCTAGCTGTCTAGCATCTTGTACACGGCGGTTGTCGTCCGGTGTGCACACCGCCTTAAATTACATATTTTCTACAACAAACTAAACAATCTGAAATATTCTGAGTAAAATCAAGCTAAACAAGTTATACTCACACTTGGTGGACCGCTGCCTCCTGTTGCCTTGCTTGCCATGTTCTCTGTGAGACATGACCTTCGCGCCAGTGTAACGAAATATGGTCCAACAAATCGTGCATGTGGTTGGTATGAAATTGATTGAAATTGTATATTGGGACATCTGATCCGATTTGTCAATCACGTCAAATGTTTTGCATCGAGGAATGCATTGGTGAATTGTGTGACATTTATTTGTAAGTATCAAATATATTTGTGCATATTTTTACCTCAGCACATACCATACTGTAATTGGCTGTAATAAGACACACAAAACAAAATATCATCAGAGGTAAAATGTCAGCATATGAAAATGTGAATTAAATTAAAATATAGGCTTAGTTGTTGCATTATTGTCATTGTGCTAAAATGGAAATAAATCAGGGTTAGTCCTTATTTTCCCTGTTGTTTGTCAGTGCACTGATAAGGACTGTTCAAAACCATTATCCTGTGTTATGTGTATAAATGTGATAGAGACACATGAAAAATGTATAGCTTTTAGTAGATCTGTTTCTCTTAATGCACTGCACATGACAGCCTGTCAGTGAGGAAGCCTGGAACTGGTTCCAGTCAGTCCAAGTGATGGAATTACCCTCCACATCAGAGCAAGGCAGCACTTTTACTCGTAGACCAATAGGATATACCAGTGCAAACAGTACAGGTAACAGTTAATGTGTGAACATTTCCCATTTTTCTTAACAATTAGAAATATGTTTGATCTAAATACTCTGTAGTACAGTATGTCCACTAGTTGGCATATTTAAACCAATTCAACTGTAGTCATGATCAGTAGACCTCATTAGGAGTGATCAATGTGATCAGTAGGCAACATTAGTAGTGATCAATGTGATCAGTATTAGAAGACTTGATTACCAGGGGAAGAATGCACTTGATGGCTGTAACAGACTGTTAATTGTTACAGTTTATGCAAAACTTTTGTTTCCTTTTTGTCTTGATGTAATGTGATGGATCTTGCACATAATTAGCTTACCCAACAAAAAACTTAATTTAATTTAATTTGGCTTTTTAAAGGAACACTCCACTTTTTTTTGGAAATAGGCTCATTCTCCAACTCCCTCAGAATTAATAAGTTGAGTTTTACCGTTTTGGAATCCATTCAGCCGATCTCCGGGTCTGGCAGTACCACTTTTAGCATAGCTTAGCATAATTCATTGAATCCAATTAGACCAGTAGCATCGCGTTCAAAAATGACCAAAGAGTTCCGATATTTTTTCTATTAAAAACTTGACTCTTCTGTAGTTATATCGTGTACTAAGATAATAATAATAACAGGAACAATATCTCCCGGATATTTCCTGTAATACATAAATAACTGGATTTAACTTGGTGTTTTTAAAGATGGTTTATTTACAATATGCAACTAGACACACTGTAAAATTTTTTAACTTGTTTCAACTAATTATTTTTTAGCAACTAGTTCCACAGATTTTTTTCATTGACTCAATTTCACTCTTCAAAGTGGTACTTCAATTGTTTTTTTTAGTTGGCCCAACTTGACACCAAGTTTAAAAAATATTTTTGCTCAACTAGTTTTATAGTTCATTCAACTAAAAAGTTTTAATCGGGATAGTTTGGGCAGCATAACTAGAAATTGATGTAATACTAGTTACATTTTATACTAAAGTTAAGAAAATGATTTACTGGTTATCAACCACACAAAAACACTAATGAAAACACATTTGCATTTATTTATTTAAAGAACTTGAAGGCTGTCAGGATAGTCACTCAGTTGAGTGATTTTTGACATATTTCCATGTAATGTCTCAACATCACAACAGCAAGATGAGACAGAAATAAGGAAAGATAATTTTTTCCTCTTCACTCCAGTCACTTAACGATATGTGTTATTTACTGTTAAACTGCTTCTCGCAGCAAACTCGTCAGTTGAGGAAAAGTGAGAGTTTTTCTTCATAACATATGAGAATGGCGAGTCCACCGCCGGACAGCTGATTTCAAATATGATCATGAAGAATAACAACCACGTTAAGAAATGCTGATATCTGAGGAAACAGAAACACGGACACAAGCGCTTTTTCGTGTTAAGGGAGCCGAGCGAGGGATCTTCTGGCTGGCTGGCTGATTGACCTTTACACTAAGGACAAGTTTTATGTGGCTGCCAAAAATGAGCAGGAGCAGGACTGGTATGCGGTCTTTTCAGTAATTTAACGGTCCGTCGTCAATTACTCTCTTATGTAAAGCTATACCTTAATACTTATAGGCCTATAATTCAAATATTGGCTGGACTTGTGTTTATTAGTCTAGTCAACATTAGCCATTCTAAATGTTCACTGGATATGAAAATATCCCTTCATTTAATGGTTTTCAAATATATTTTTGCAGACTAAATATAATATGTCTTTTCAACTATTTCCAAGCTTGAATATTAGTTAAACTTAGATATTTTTGCTTCTCCAACATTTTATTAGTTGTTTTTTTTACAGTGCAGAATTTACATAGTTTTGCAATGAATGTTGGAATGGATTTCTGTGTCCAGGAGACAGAAGTCTCACATACTGACTTGTGCATTTTGTTGACGTGTTCTTTAAAGGAACACTCCTTATGGAAGTATGGAATTTATGAACCCCATTTCTACTGTCCAGCATGTGAAAACTACTTAGGGAGAAATACTGGTGAGCTACAGTGTGACATTTGTTGTACAGTGACTGATTCGGATAGATGTCTTAAAAGAGGCTGCTTTTTCCTGGTTCTTGGTTTGGCTTCACAGATCAAAACATTGCTCGAGCAAAAACAAACAAGTTTTTAAAAAGATTGGGTGTTTACAGATACCATTTCAGACATACAATGTGGAGAAAAGTATCAGAAATTCAAGGAATTTGGTGCTATGGGTGAGGATGACATATCTTTAATCTGGAACTGTGATGGAATCCCACTGTTTCTTACAGTGCCAGGTTATAGAGCTTGAGGCTAGAGAACGCAAGGCAAATATCTGTCTTCCTTGTCTTTGGTTTGGGGAAAAGGAGCCAAACATGCTCACCTTTTTGAAGCCATTCATAGATGAACTGTCAGATCTACAAAGCAATGGTATTAAATGGAAGGACACAGCAAATTTAGAGCATATTTCCAGGGTTTTTGCTCTTATTTGTTCCTCTGATTCAGTCGCCCGTCCACTTCTAAGTAACGGTAAAAAGTTTCATGGATTTTATGGGTTTGACTTTTGTTACCATATTGGAGGAGGTCCTTATACAAACGAAGCCCCGGTGCAAAATCTTAGAACTAAAGCTTAGCATTTAAATCATGCATTGGCCGCAACAGACGAGAAACCTGTAATGGGAGTAAAAGGACCTTCACCTTTAATGAAACTGGACAAATTTTATATGACAAATAGATTTTTTCCAGAGTGTCAACAATCTGTCTGCCTTGGGGTGACAAGGCAGCTAGCTAATTTGTGGTTTGACTCGAGAAATCATGAACATGAGTGGTAAATAGGAACAAAATCAGACCTTATTGACAAAGAGCTCACTACAATCCAACCATCCGTTGAGATAAGAGTACCGCAATCTGTGGCAGACAGAAAGTATTGGAAGGCATCAGTGTGAAGGTCATTCCTCTTATTCTATGCTCTGTGCCTGTCACGAGCGTGGTCTTCTGGAGCGAGGAGGAAACAACATTAAATCTTTTCAAACGTGTTTAATATATAAATCCATACAAAAAGGTATACAGAACCAGGAACAAAGAACACCCAACTACATAATGACGATACCAGACAATAAGGAGGGGACATGAAACGACTTAAAGAAAACTAATCAAAAACATACAGGTGAAGGGCATTTAACTAAACAGGAACAGGAAAAAACAAATATCCCCTGTCAACTGTATATGGGCATAAACATGGGGGGAACCAAATAGACAGGGGTGAAACAGAACTAGACATGGGGAAAACCAAATAAACAGTTCACAGGGGATGTGACATTACTCCCCCCTCCCGGAAGGCATGACCTCACGCCAAAGAGGACTGGAGGGGGGCAGACACAGTCTCGGAGGAGGCTTAGGTGGAGGCCGGACTACCGGGAGGAGGACACACAGGGTCCAGGGTGGAGACGACAGAGGGAGGAGCCATGGAGGAGACAGGAGGGAGCCGAAGCAGGAGGAGTCAGGAGGGACCCAGGCCACAGCCATGGTGGTAGCCCACGGAGGAGTCGACGGAGGGAGGAGCCATGGAGAAGGAAGGACTGACAGGGCAAGTGGGACGGAGCGAAGAGGAGAAGCCTGAGGAGTGGAGTCCAGAGGCGGCGGATGGTCGACGACCGACCAAGGTGGAGCTAGGGGACTGATGGGACTGACGGGACCAGGCGGAGACGAGGGAGCTAGGATGCATGGTGGAGCCGCAGGGTCGGAGGGCCGAATTGGAGTCCATGATTCAGCGGCTGGAGGTGACGAGGAGGGATCCTCCAGCCATGACACCACTGGCAGCTGGCAGACCTGCGGCTCAATCACTGCACCGATAGCAGGGTGAGGGTGAGCAGAGGGGCTGTCAGACAGTGGTGAGGGAGGGTGGGTCGTTGGGTGGGCGATCTTGAACAGGCAAAATTATATCAGAATTAAAGTCAATACGGTCCAGTGCTGGCTCACCCTCAGTGCTGGTGCAGTGGGCGGAGCCTCCCTCGTCATCCACCGCGAGCTCTGCTGCCACTCACACACCTGGTCTGACGTCAGCGGCTCGGACTCCACGGCGATCCGCGACTCGGTCGCTCTCTTCCGCGCTGGCTCGTCGGTCGCCGGGGCCTCGGGCTCTCCGTCAGTGGTGGGCTCGGGATAGTAATCTATACTGAAGGACTTCAACTATGTTATATTTGTTACGACAAACAGTATGAAATGTTTTGGTTGTGGGGAGACAGGCCATCTAATTCGCGCTTGTCCAAGTAAAGTAAATAGACCAGATGAGAATAATCAGACAACTGTTGCTGTAAGCAATGTACGTGATGAAGAAATGCAGATTGTTTCCATTGACACGGTGACTGATGCGGTAACTGATGCGGTGGATGATGCGGGGGCTAACGTGGTGGCTAGCGCACCCGGAACATCTGGTTTACTTCAGACAGCAGCACCAAAAATTGTTGAGAAAAGCGTGAATACTTTGTTGGCTGACTTGGGAGTTATGAGAGAAAATGCTGTCAGTGATGTGGCAGCGGTGAGTGGTCAATCGAGCCAGTTGAGTAAATCACAAAACAGTGATAATGTCAAAACGAGCGAGCAACCTCTTATAGATGTTGCAGATCAAGATCAGGTTTCCTTAGAGGATTTAGATGACTGTGCTTTTAAAACACCCCAAAAAAGGAGACTAAAACAACAATTCTCTTGTAAGCAGGCAAAGAAAATTTGCCGCTGATTTGAGTAAGTCTGACACTGAAAGTGAAAGTGACTTCTCAGAGTGTAGTGTTTCATGCAGTTTACCGCAAAGTGGTTTTTCCAGTCGAATTTATACTGTAGAAGACAAAGTCTTTTCTTAAAGTGACAAAGAATGTCAGAAAAGTTCGAGTCGAGGAATACTTTCCAGACATGTTGCAATTTATTGAGAAGGCAAAGTCTTACAAAAATGATGGTGGCTTTACTAATTAAGAGATATATTGTTTAAGGAAAATTCTTGCCAAGCTTAATGCCCAACCAAGGCTTAATGCAAGTAATACATGATAATATGTAAATATAATCTCTCTTGGGTCAAGTTGTTTTTTGCAGTCAGGCTTGTTATATTTTTTTCTTTTATGGGGGAGTTCTCAGTGGCTTCTCTAAATGTTAATGGAGCCAGAAACATGCAGAAAAGGTTTCAGATTTATGAGGTAATCAAACAGAAAAATACTGATGTTTTATTTGCACAAGAAACGCACAGTGATGTTTTAAATAACCCTGATTGGGCTAGTGAATTTGATGGTCTATCTGTTCCTAGTCATTTAACCTCAACCAGTGGCGGGGTTGCAATTTATTGTTCTAAGAACTTTATTCCTTGCTTTTATCAGGTTGAAGAAATTACTAAAGGTAGACTTTTAAAAGTTAATGCAGAGTTTGAGGATCATGCTTTTACTTTTATTTGTGTGTATGTTCTTGTAAATGCTTTAGACAGAATGATTTTTCTAGACTTGGAAATGTTTTAAGTCATTGTACTCCTGAGAATGGTTTATTTTTAGGAGGAGATTTTAATTATACTGAAAGCTCACTTGATCGGAATCATGTTGAACCCCACATGACTTCACAAAAACGACTTATTCAATTATTAAAAACTCATGAGATTGTTGATGTTTGGAGAAGTTGTCATGGTATTCAGAGGCAATACACTTGGGTCCATGCTCATGATAATTTAATTTCACTAGCTCGTTTAGATAGATTTTATACCTTTAAACATCAGCTTAACCCTTTCAGAAGTTGCCTCATTTTTCCTGTATGCTTGTCAGATCACAGTTTAATTCGGTGTGTTGTTTCTTTGAATTCTTGTAAATTGAAAACTGCTTACTGGCATTTTAATAGTAATTTATTATAATAGTAATGTGATAATTTTTTTAAAGAGATTGTTAAAGAATTTTGGAAGAATTTTAGGTCTTCTAAATCATCTTTTCTGTGTATACAACAGTGGTGGGATATTGCAAAAGTGCAAATTAAACAGCTGTGCCAGCAGTATACTCTCAATGTCACCAGAGACATTAACCTTTCAATGAAAACAATCGAGAAAGAGATCACAGAGCTTCAAAGGTCCGCTGATAATTCTGGTGATTTGAGTCATTTTACAACAATTAAAAGTAAGAAAAACATCTTGGCTAAATTGTTAGACACAGTCGCACAAGGAGCTCTGGTTAGATCACGGTTGCTGCGTTGATGTAAATTCTTTAATTTAGAAAAGAAAAACAGGCAAAGGAGATTTATACATAGCCTACTTTCTGATACAGGAGTCTTATTATCGGATCCTGTTGCTATTCGTAAGAGAGTAGCTCTCTTCTATGAAGAGTTGTACAAAAGTGAACTCACGCACATACAAGGTGCCGGTAAGGTTTTCTTCAAAGATCTCCCGCAGGTATCCAAGGAGGCCAATGCTGGCCTTAGCAAAGCCCTGAACCTGGAGGAGCTGGAAAAAGCTCTCCACAGTATGGAATGTGGTAAAGCTCCAGGAATTGATGGGTTGCCAGTGGACTTTTATAAGTCATTTTGGCCAGAGGTAGGCCCAGACTTATTGGAAGTGCTCCAAGAGAGTCTTGCTAATGGGCGATTACCTACAAGTTGCTGTAGAGCTGTTCTTAACTTGCTGCCAAAGAAGGGAGATTTTAAGAAAGAGATATTAAGAACTGGAGACCGGTAAGTTTATTGTGCTGTGAATATGAGTTGCTCTCTAAAGTCTTGGCTAATAGATTAGGTGATGTTTTGGAGCAGGTGATTCATCCTGACCAGGCCTATTGTGTGCCTGGTAGAAGAATTTTTGACAATATTTTTTTTATCAGAGATGTTTTAGAGATTGGCAAGAGTTTTAGTTTAGATTTTGGTCTGGTGTCAATAGATCAAAAAAAGGCTTTTGATCGTATGGAGCACAATTATTTATGGGATGTTTAAGGTGGATTTGGTTTTAGTCATGATTTTATTTTTATGATAAAGGTTTTGTACAGTGATTCTGAGAGTATACTAAAAGTTAATGGTGACTTATGTGCTCCTTTTAAGGTTTTTAGAGGTGTAAGGCAGGGGTGTGCCTTGTCCGGTATGCTCTACGCCTTATCAATTGAGCCCATTTTAGCCAAGATAAGAGCAGATTTGTGTGGATTACTAATACCTGGTTGTCCAAAGGTTTTTAAATTGTCAGCTTATGCGGATGATGTTGTTATTTTTGTAAGTTGCCAGAGTGAATTTGCTTTCTAATTTGTTTAAAGATTTTAAGATGGTTTCCTCCGCAAAAGTAAATTGGCATAAAAGTGAAGCCATTTTAGTGGGGAAATGGTTAAGTGGCGAACCAGATCTTCCAGGTGGATTGTCCTGGTCTAGAGAAGGTTTTAAATATCTCAGAGTTTTTTTAGGAAATGAGATAGTTGTACAGAAAAACTTGGATGGGATTATTGAGAAAATTAAGGGACGCCTGGAAAAATGGAAATTATTACGGCCAAAGATGTCGTATAGGGGGCGCATATTGATTATTAATAACTTACTGGCTTCATTTCTCTGGCATCATCTGGCTTGTATCGATCCTCCTCCCAATTTTCTGTTAACAGTACAGTCAATTCTGTTAGATTTTTTCTGGGACAAGTTACACTGGGTCCCAAAAGCGGTCTTATATTTGCCCAAAGAAGAAGGAGGACATGGTCTCATTCATTTGCAGAGCAGGACAGCAGCGTTTCGTCTTCAGGCTGTACAAAGACTGGACTGGACCAGTGGACTCAAACTGGAAATCTATAGCCTTTGTCTTTTTACAGAACTTTGGGGGACTAGGTCTGGACAAATCATTGTTTTGGATGGATCCTAAAAAGATGGGTTTTCCTGGAGAAATGGAGGTCCACACCAACAGAGGAAGAACTCAAACTGTTGGGGGACTATTCAAATGGTTTAATTTTCCTAAACTGTAAAGATCCCTTTCCCAGTTTATTAATATCACCTAGGTTAGAAGATTGCAAAGGTTTTCTGTTGCACGCAAAAAATATGATGTTTACTGGTTTAGAGTTGGTCTCTGGAAAGGCCTTGTATAACAATTGTGTCAAATCTTTAAACCGATTAAGTTTAAATAATGGAGTTGATACACCCTGGCGTGTTGTGTTACAGATGGAGGATGATGCAAGACCAGAATGGAGAGCGTTGTATAAGTCACCATTAACTAAAAAAGTTGGGGATTTGCAGTGGAGAATTTTACATGGTGCAATTGCAGTCAATAGTTTTATTTCTGTTCGAAACCCTGGTGTGGGCAGTGATTGTCCTTTCTGTTTACAAAGAGAAACTGTGTTTCATATGTTTATGCAATGTGTTAGACTTAAGCCACTTTTTTCTGTCTTGCAGAGTTTATTTCTTTCTTTTGGTGAAGCCTTTTCTCCGAGAATTTTTATTTGTGGTTTTAAATATGTTCAGAGACATCGGTCTAAATGGCAGCTTTTAAATTTTCTATTAGGTCAAGCTAAGATGGCAATTTATATTACCAGAAAACATAAAATTGAACAGAATACTTATATTCTGTTATAATTTAGTGTCAGTTTTTGTTAATTCTGTGAAATCAATGATTTTAATTGATTTTCAATTCTTTAAATCTTTGGATGATTTTGTTTCTTTTGATTTGGCTTGGTGTTAAATAGGAGCCTTGTGCTAAGTTTTTTAAGATAACTTGTTGTTTGCCCCTATCCTGATATAGTTTTTGTGTAAAGTTTTTGTTGTTTTTGTTTGTCTATGTATAATGTGTTATGCTAAATGATTGGATAATGTTTTAATAGTGTTTAATAAAGTGGTTGGAAATTCAAAAAAAATCTCTGTCTCTGTCTGTCTCTGTCTCTCTCTCATGCTGGGAGTGTGTGTGAGAGCTGAGTGCGTTGCTGAAAGCGCTTTTTTACTGAATCTTTGTGGTTTATACCTTATATTTCTGTTTTCTTTTTTCTTTTTCTCATCTTTTCTTTCCCCTCGCGCTGTAGTTTTTTTTTTTCAGTTAGAGTAGGAAAGGAAGGAGTTTTTCTTTTGGCGTGCGCGCGGCTACAGTGGCCGTGATGGCGTCTGTTCCTGCACTTGAGACGCCGACACTGTCACTGCGTAACGGGTGCGGGTGTGTCCCTGAGCCCGGGGTGACAGTTGAAGAACTGCTCCTGACTATAGGAGAGCAAGTGGGGTTCGAGAATATTGTCTTGGCCTCACGTATGAATAAAGCGGTAGTTGTGTTTTTAAAATCGGAACCGCTTGTAAATCAGCTGACCGTGAGTGGAATATGGGTGAATGAAACTTTTGTTCCTGTAACCCCGTTGTCCGCTCCAGCAACAGAGAATCACCATTTCTAATGTCCCACCGTTCATTCCTGACACTGCCATCATCAGTGAACTACAGAGATTTGGTGAGTTTGCGAGCCCAATGAAAACGATTCCCCTCGGGTGCAGAAACGCTGCACTTAAACATGTGCTTTCGTTCAGACGTCAGATCACCTGAACGGTCACTGACCGCGGTAAAGATAGTTTTACATTTGATCTTTACCGCGGTCGGACACTGGATGTTTCTTTCCGGTGGAAAGCTGTTACGGTGGAAACTCTTACATGGTTTATGCAAGCACAGACAGTATGAGATGTTTTGAGTGTGGAGATATTGAACATAAACGCTTCACGTGTCCGCATAAAGATGAACAACATCCGTCTACATCCCGCACCGACATCGATAACAATAACAACAAAACCGACAACTCTCAAGCATAGAGACCTGAGGAACAAAATGAAGGAACTGCAGATGAAGGGAAGACACAGCAGGAGGTGAGTGTAACTCATGTCTGCTGGTGAGGAACAGCCTGGATGCAGTTCTGGTCCTGATAGATCTGATAGTGTTTCTGGTGCTAATACATCAGAGTGTGTTACTGGTGCTAATATACCTAAGTGTGTTTCTGGTGTAAACCTGAGTCTTTTTCTGAAGCTGATAGAGCTGAGAGTGTTTCTGGTGTAGATAAGTGTGTGATTCAAGATAATGCTGAGTTTGAAACTGATGTGAATGAGGCTGAGGGACTGGAGGAAATTAAAGCTGAGGAGATGGAGGTTCTCTCTCAGTTCACTGATGATGGCATGAAGGATGATGAGCAGTGGGCTGATATCCCTGAAGGATTGTGTGTATTCTGTGTATAACACCTATACATTTGTTCTGTGTGGTTTCTGTGGGATCCCATTTGGTTAGCTCTTCTCGTGAGGTTTCAGTGGGATCAAAAGATTCCCCCTGCTGTGCTCCTATCAGGAAATCTCTGTAGGACATTTGTTACCTGGTATAAAGCTCTGTCACACAGACAGAACTTTGGGTTAAGTTTCAGAAGACGGCTATGCTACACGAGCATCTTGAATAAAACTCTTTGAACTTGGTCCAGCTTTCTTCATTTATGTACTAGAAGCATTCTAGTACATTGGCGAGCCACCCAATGACCGCTCAGCCAAATTTAAGGAAAATCCCTAAAGAAGCTGATAAAAATTTCTACTCTGTGGAACAAATCAATGACTTTTTAGACAAAACAAAAGGTAAATCTGGTATTGAACTAACTGATTTTTTTCCCTGATAATGATAAATTTATTTCATCTGTTATGTGGGCTAGGAAAATGTGTAGTTATGATGAACTCTCACAACAGAAGAGGTTTTGTTTAAAGAAACACATAACTGCCTTAAGATCAGGTAAAAAAACAGGAAAAGTGAGGGGAAAAACTAAATATTCATAATGGCTGTGGTTTTCTCTCTTTTTTTCTTGAAAAAAAGAGATAAGAGAAAATTTGGCCTGTTATCTGAATGTATACGCTTAAAAGATCTGAATATTATTTTTTTGCAAGAGACGCACAGTGATCTAAGTTGTTACTCCCCTCGAGTTGAATCAAAGTCTCAAGTCGTTCTTAATTTTTTACTGACGTTTATTCGGACACRAGTCTGTAGTATGTCTTGTACATTCTAGCCTTGCATCCCTTTATGTCCCAACAGTGCCGTCAGAACTACGAAAAGAAATACATAAAACTTACATTAACCCTCTAAAGGTGGTGTTTACACATAATGAGCGAAAAATACATACAATCAGTAAATAAAGCGCACATTCAACACGTAAAGAAATACAC
>JAZGTK010012013.1:3655-15196 GCA_036877625.1 Ambastaia sidthimunki
CTGCTCGCRTTAATTAAAATCTTACATTCATGACTCATTTAAAAACATGCACAATATCAGCTCCATACAGCCAAATGTTCAGTTCATCATTGCAAAAAGCTATTTTAAGTACAAAATATTACTGTGAATTAATAATTGGCTATGAAACACTGTAGACTTGATGTCATTCAGCAGTTTTTATTCAGAGATACTTTGCAGGTGTAGTTTTTAAATATTGGGTGCAATGATATAGAATAATAAGCTTTTATTTTTTTGCCATTATTAAATCATTACAATTATTTATTCACTTTAAAAAACAAGTCAGATCGACTCAAATTGTGGCAGATGAAACATTTCATCTTTATAAAGCCTTAATTCTGTTATATATTATATTATATTTAAAAGGAAGAGCGTCATCTGGTGGCCATATGAAAAATCATGTTTTATTTTATCTATTTGGTTGAAAACGGGCTTTTAAAAGGAAAAGATGATGAAAAGTATGAGTTGGAATGAAGTTAAATAATAAACCAATTCTTTGAATAATAACTAGAAACATTTAGCGATTTTCCCACTGGTGTCTTTTAGCTTGTTCTGTCTTTTATACCCTTTTTATATATTCAGGCAATTTATCTGTAATCTTTATTTCAATAAAATGAAAAAGGTGAAAAATGAAAGAGACAAGAACTGAAAGCAGATACATTACCCAACAATTTTAGATAATAAGAACGTTTCCCTAACGTTTCTATTAAGTAATAGAAGCGTTAAAACTGTATTTTGGATGTTTGTTGTAGGAGCATTCAAAACATCCAGTTTTTAGACATAATAATGTTACTGTTTGGTTATAAAAACATTATTAGTTTCACTTACAACTTAAGAGAAACCCTTTTCATATGATACATATATAAAACGCTATATAAAAATATATATATAATAACATATATAAAAAAGTTCTACTAACGTTACTGCAAGAACATGTTTTGATAACTTTGACAGAACTTTACAAAGAACATTAGCCAATGTTCTAAGAAGGTTCCCGTTAGCTGGGTAGGTTATTCTGACATACATGGGAAAAGATACAGGCCTGGGGATGGATTGTACCTTCAAATGAATTATGTGTTTAGGTCCCTGAGGGTGGCACCACAGAGCCCTTAATGAAATGCTGTGTGGACTCCATAAAGAGTTTCCCCCAAACTCCTGGGAGAATTCAAGGCAGTTTATTTTGTTAAGAATTCCCTGGAGAAACTGTGAGCAGGTTCTGTTGGAACATTGGCACAATCTGAAACCCACGGGCATGTCATTACTGGAAAATGTGTCCCACAGATAAACCAATACTTCTAAAAAGAGAATAATATTCTCTTTGGAGATAAAGCTTGGGTAAACCTGCAGGAAATTACTTTTGACCAACGATGGGGTTATAAAACTAGAATATTAATAGGAGAATCAATTGCACAAAAATGAACACGGTGGGTTGGTTAAATATGAGACTGAGCTCTCGGCAGGGTCTGTTCAAGATGTGCATAAGCTTATTATCACCACAAAGGAGGGAAACAGGTGCACAGCCCCCCAGAGTCTGCAAAGATAGACGACACCAGAAAAGACTGTGTGCATTTTTCAACAGAACCTCGACCTGTTTGGAAATGTGATTAAGGGGCTGTTATATTATTCATGAAAAGACGGAGATTTAAATGAACAGCCTGGAATTAATTATATGAAGATGCAAGTTTATATCTCTACTACAGACATTTATAATGACTTAATATGACTGTATATACTGGGCTGGTCATACGAGTTCAACATACGTGTGCGTGTGTGTGTTTGTGAAACATTTCATTTAAAATATACTAAAACAGACATTGTAAAATATTGATAATGAAAAAAACACGCATAGTGTTATTTTATGATCTCATCATTGAAAGACATTGAAATCTCAAATGAAGGTTTCCACTTGGTGGCAGTAGACAACTTTACTGTACCGGAAACAGAGAAGAAACAGGCGAAAGACGGAAGATATTGTGATAAACCTGGTATTGACGACTAGTTAACAGTTTAAGTCGGTAAATCATGAATCAGGAGAAATATCCGCGATCATCTATTGAAGATGATTTTAATTATGGCACAAACGTCGCAACCGCGAGCGTGCAGATCCGGATGGGTGAGTCTCAGTTTACGTGTATTTAAAATCTTTACGAAATCAATAATACAACATATTTACACGGATTGTAGAGGATTCATATCTGAAAACATCGTGCAATGCTGCGTTTAAATGCATCTGTTTTATTTCGCATGTTTTAATGATTTAAACGTGTCGTGAAAATATGAAACATACGGTGGAAATGTCAAGCAGTTGCTCACGAGTCACTAAGTCATTGATTTCTTAGAAATGTCACCTTTAGTTTTCTTAGAAATCTCACCCGTAAAACCTGATAGTTGAGGAAGAACAGAAACATAGTGACAAAAACAGAGTGAGAGTCTGAAAATGAAAGTAATCCCTGTTTGTGACGCATGTTCAAAATTTACATTAAATATAATAACCAATGAATATGAATAACCATGAATAATAAATGAATAACCAAACATGAACTAACAATGAGCAATATATATTTTTACTGCATTTTGTTAATCTTTGTTTAGTTAATGCGAATACAATTGGTCATTGGTTATGTTAGATCAATGTGCTTTAACTAATGTTAGCAGATACAACGTCTATTTTAAAAAAAAATGTATTAATAAATGTTGCATTTGCCATTAACTAGGATAAATAAATGTTGTTTAAACATTGCTATTTGTTAGTTCCTGTCAACTAAGTTAGTTAACTAATGTTAACAAACCAAACACCTATTGCAACATATTTGTACATATCTATAAATATGTATAGACAGGTTGATAATTATGATAGATATTTATATATGCATATGTGTTTGTTTATTTTATTTGCTTGGTGGGCGAGTGTTGGGTGGGTTTGTAGGGTCTCTCACATCTTCTGTCTTACTAGATTTTCTACGCAAGGTGTACACCATCCTGTCACTACAGATCATCGTTACCACGGTAATATCTGCTGTGTTTATGCTGTGTGAACCGGTTAAAAGCTTTGTGCACTCAAGGTAAAACACCATCACGTGTGCGTTCACTCTTTCCTGCAGGTGTGTGTTTTTAATCAGTGCAGATTTTGTAATGTGGCCCGACTTGTTTTTGTTTCTCTAGTCCATCTCTGGTTCTGATATCTGCTATTGGATCTCTGATCTTGCTTCTTGCCCTGGCCGTATACCGACACCAGCACCCTGTCAATATTTATTTGCTGTTTGGATTCGTAAGTACACTTTAATACATTTAAAGATACTGATTTGGTTGCACTGGTTGTAAGTGTGTTTATTATGTGACCTTTAAAGTTCAGATTAATACCGCAAAAATTGTTTTTGCAAATATTCTAATGCATGAATTCATCACGTTCTTACAGACACTGCTGGAGTCACTGTCCGTAGCTACTGCAGGTAAGTTTATGCAATTTTTTATTGATCGGAATGTCAAATCACGGAATATTAATGGACGCATCCATGGCACCACAATTAATACGGTTGTTTTTTCTTTTAAGTGACGTTTTATGACTACACCGTAGTGCTCCAGGCCTTTGTTCTGACCTCTGCTGTGTTTCTGGGCCTCACCGCCTACACCTGCCAGTCCAAACGGGACTTCAGCAAACTTGGGGCCAGGTAAATCTCACCCTGCCATCAGCCGGGGGCCTCGATCTGTCACATTCATCCCAATAAATAAGTTCCAGGATATTGTTTTAATCCAATTACCCCACGAGGAATGATGTTGTCCGTGACAGAACATCTCTCTTGTGAAACATTCCTCTTTGTGGGTGTTGAAATGAAAGGTAAAATAATAGGGATTTGTGAGTCATAACTTGCGTGATGCATCATCCACCGTTTGGCCATGGAAATCACCAGGAGGAAAAATGAATGTCTTTGTGCGGAAGGTTGAAGGATTACTAGCAGTGATTCAAACTATTAGGTGACTTAGTAGAACAGTTCACCGGGAAATGAAAGTTTTGCTATTATTTACTAACCCCTGTGTGGTTAACAGATCCATATGCTGTGATCTGTTTAGGAAAAGTAGAAAAGACAAACAACAACAACCAAGTTTGACCATAAAAATTAATAAAAATGGCATAAAAGTAGTTCATGTTTTAAGTGTTCTGGTCATGTGGACACATTGTGTGATAAATAGATTCAGATTCATTCAGATTCATAATTCAGATTCAGGTTGAAGAATTCTATGTAATTCTATGACAAGCTGTGTATCTATTCATCAAAAATGTTTACTTTAGTGAAAATAATTACAGTATATGATCAATATATGAACAACCCGAGGGTGGGTTTATGTTGTAATTTTTTTATTGTTGAGTGAATAACTGCATACACATCGCAAGACTGATGCTGATCAAACCTGATTGCTCCTCTGTATCTCATAGCCTGTTTGCTGGCCTGTGGATCCTGATTATTGCGAGCTTTCTGAGGGTGAGTAGAACATCTGAGACCTATCTATTATTTAAAAGACTGACCTAAGTCACTAAATATGATTCAAGTCACTTCATAAGTCACTTAATATGATTCAAGTCACTYCATATGTCAATATGATTCAAGTCACTTCATAAGTCACTTAATATGATTCAAGTCACTTCATAAGTCACTTATTATGATTCAAGTCACTTCATATGTCACTTAATATGATTCAAGTCACTTCATAAGTCACTTAATATGATTCAAGTCACTTCATAAGTCACTTAATATGATTCAAGTCACTTCATATGTCACTTAATATGATTCAAGTTACTTCATATGTCACTTGATATGATTGATATGAAGTCACTGCATTTGATTCAAGTCAATTTATCAGTTTTAAGTCATCTTGTTTCAAGTCACTTCACCTGATTCAAGTCACATTTAAGCAAAAGCGCATCTATGTCTGTCCTCAGATCTTCTTCTACAACGACACAGTGGAGCTGGCTTTCGCTGGGGCCGGAGCTCTGCTGTTCTGTGGGTTTATTATTTTTGATACACACCTGCTGATGCACAAGCTCTCACCAGAGGAACACGTCCTGGCGTCCATCAATCTGTACCTGGACATAGTCAACCTCTTCCTGTACGTTCTGCGTATTCTTGACTCCCTTAAGAAACACTAAATGTTTTGAGGCTTTTCTTCAGTTTCAGGTGAATTGTGGGTAATTTAATGCTGGGAGTGGAATCACAAGTTCGTAATTTAAAAAAATCATCTCTACATATCAGAGTATCACAGTGTATTGGGCTGAAATGTGTTTGCATGTTTTAATCAGATTGTAAATTGTCACGGAAAGTAACTAAATTAAGTATTGCAAGGCTTACAGAATACACACCCTGGATGTCAAGTTTTTTTTGCATTGCAGTTATTTGCCCTGTGTACATGTGTTTAAAAAACAATTTTAATCTTTAGATTTGTTTTATCAAAGCTTGCTTTAGTACCAGTAGTTCGGACATTTTAATGCTGTCACAATTTATGACTAATATTTCTTATCTGTTAAACTGTGATTCAGTTATTGCTGGCTGATTTTTGTTATGTGTAGTGTAGTGTACCTTATATGGTCATTTCCTGTACAGTTGAGTGGTACAGTAAATTAGTGCTAATGGTTTGAGAACAGATTAACTTCAGAACATTAACTAAAATTCATGGTCATTCAAAACAACTTCATCACTAGAAAGTCTTAAATAAACATTAACATTCCAAAAGCTGATTCATACATTAAGTTCATTAAGTTTTATTTGCCATAATCCTGGGTGTCCATTTTAACAATTTAACATGTTTTCCAATTAGCATGCAGTCAGTTATAATACAAGAATGCCAGTCATCTCATTTAAATAAACTTTACAAAAATAATACATTAAAATACAATATGAAGTAATTGTAAAGGGATCTTTGTATGCTTATACTTTATTTATTAACCGGATTCAAAGTGCAATACTTTTATGTTTGTTTTCTTTGAAGAAGAAATGATTAAAAAATTTACATTCATTTGATGTACTAAATAAAAAAAAATGTGTTTTAACGTGTGTGCTGTCTTTATGGTGACCACGGACAATAACTAATAATAATAACTATAATAACTGTTTATAAGCCTAACGACAGGCTAAAATATTATTTCTGACATTTCATCATACAGCCAAACCTTATAGTTAAATGTGCATCTGACTCTTAATATGTTACATATTTACTTTTGGTTTCAGTTAGCGGTTTGCCCTTCATGTGACTGTAAAGCAAGTTTTGTTCTCTGCGCAGATAAAACTTTAATGTCATTCAGTAGATCGGGTGATTTTCTGATGTCCTGTTTCAAATATTTGGGTATTTCCAACTTGTATACGTCTTCCTTTCGGACCATTTTCCGGATCAGTCGTGTGCAGTATTCCTGTAATGTGTATACTGGAAAAACAGATGATACAGACAGACAGATGATCAATGCAGTACAAAATATTCATATGAACTAAATAAACTGTTGTGCACTTCAATGCACACGGCTCGTATGCAATAAACTCGCACCTGGGGCTGTAACATACACGGGTTGATACAGCGGAGACCCGAAATCGTCGTACTGCGCCGGGGCAGGAAAATAAACTTCACTGAAGTTTACGAGAAGTTTAGCGCCGTCAGATGCTCTGAAGATCCACGGATGGGCTGAAACACACACGTTTTGTATTGCAAAATAAAGAAATGCATTAAGGATGTTGATACGTATGTGAGTTGGCAGATACTTACTCAGAAATGTGTTCATTTTCAGCGCTCTTCCCGGCATAATGCCACCGTAAGACACGGGACTTCCTGAGAAATCCAACCACCATGCCTCGGCATTCCCGTTGGATTTATTAGTAAAAGCGACATATGTTGGATCAAACGAGTTGAGAGATTTGAGAGGCGCGGGCGCTTCCTGTTCAGCCATGGTGATGGTGATAGACGCCGCAGTGCTGTTTTATCACCGCTAGGGGTCAGTATTACACCCCATAACACCCGTAGGTTACTGTAAGGGCGTATGAAATAACTGCATAATCTGGCTTGTTGTCACTGAATTTTTTTTTATTTTTTTTTTTTGTGCACTAAAATACAACAATACAAAAACAGATGGCAAAACTGTAAGATTAGATAATGGTTACTGTGACAACTTACTCCATATAGTCCAAAAAATGCCCATTTACTGGGTAAACTGTACATTTTGTTCAAGTTCAAGCTTCAGTGTATTTTGTGCTTGAATCAGTGTGTGTGTCTGCGTGAGTGAATGTAAACGGAAAAGCTGTGAGAACAGTCAGAGTTTTAAGAGGCCACGTGTTGAAACATCTCCAAACATCTCCCTCTCACCCATTCTGCTCTGCAGACTCGGAAAGAGATGGTGAAATCCACTTAAAATTCCAGGGTGGTATTCCTGAAGGATGGGGGCACTCGGAAATTCCTGTGGGATGACAGCATAACTTTGATGTCAGTGTTTTCTTTGTCTTGGCTGTTTTGAAAAAGGAGGAAAAGATTGTATTCTCTAGAGACATACGAAACTATGCACACGGTAATATATATAACATGAGAATTGTCAGGCCTGCCATTCTTGTTAACGTGATCGTCTCGCGTGCATTTTTGTTCACAGTCTTCAAAGTCTCGTTTGAAAAAATCGTTTTGCACTGTGTTCATTTTAAAATGGTAGCGCAGCAAGTTTTCCGTTTCTGGCACGTTTGGTTTGTTTGGCGTCCCTTCTGAAGTATTCCAAAGGTGTTTTCGTTTAGCCTTTTTCGCCTGTTTCTGCTGTTTTCCGTTTTATTGTCCACAATAAAAGTCTTGCCACACACACGTTTATGGACAATCTATGTCTTTATATAACACTACACAACAGATTTGTCCGTTTTCTGTACAGACACTTATGGAATAAAAACTCTTGCCAGTTTCCAAGCTAAACACTGCTGGAAGTATTATTAACGTGAGTCCTGTTTAACCTTTGTATAACAAAGTCTTCGCCGTTGCTTTAACACACGTTGTTAAAAACGTTTTACTCTATAGACTCTGTAAGGTTATTGTTTTGGAATTCCGTATTTTAAAGTATTCTGTAAATGAACTTTTCCTGATTTTTAATATTGGAAAACCAAGGACACAATTTATACACACAGTGCCCATCCCGCATATCCACGGCCATTTTTGACCTCCACCTGTAATCTTACTGTATTTTCCAGTGGGGTGGTTATGTATGAGGACAGGGCAGATCTAAATCTCTTGGATCAGACAGCCCATTCTCCCGCTCGCTCTTTGATGTCCTGCTTTCATTGCTGGAACAATGAGGAGAACCTTTCGCCACAGTGGGCATCATGTGCTTGTTCTTCTGTTCTCCAGCACACCACAGGGGAATTTTGGCTTCTTCTGCCAGGACCTTCAAAAGTTCCTCATTCTTCCTGGTTATGTGAACAGAATATGTGAAGCCTCTTGTGAAGTTCTATAATATAATCCCAGGCATATTTTTCATTTTCTGATGCGTGTTGTGGGTGGTTGCCAAGGTGTCGCTATGCAGTTGATAAGGTGTTCTGAGTTTTTTTTGGTGCGTTGCTATGTGGTTGCTAAGGTGGTTGTTCTAGGTGGTCACCAGATGGTTAGTTAAAGAGCTCCCCCCCCCAAGTCTATATAATATTCTGGTTCCAAGATATGACCAAGATAGTTCTGTCCTTCAATATGAGCCTGTTTTTTGTACTAGTTTAATCGCCCAGCAGGTGAAATTGTAAGTTTGATTGCTAGGTGTTACCTTAGCCTGCACTACTAAATATTTCATATTTCTTCTCACATGATCAGACGTGAATCTTTCAATGTGGTGATTCTCCAAAAAAACATTTTATGAACTGTAATGGCGAGAACAATTCTATCGATTCTCAATAAAGCGAAATCTCACACTTCATTGGCCAGAGGCAGGTTCAACTGGAACATACCTGTTCTTACCCAGAATGCACCTGTTTCCTGTCACCAGATGTTAAAGGAAAATTATAGAGCAGCATCAGACAAAACTCTTTCAGAAAGACTCGGTTTCCATGGTTACCGCCATTTCATTTGCCCGGTGCATTTTTGGGATTCCACGTAGTGTTTTTGTTATTGTTTTATTTCCCCCATGAAAGATGACCTGACGGACAGCTTTGCGTGGCTCCCATGGGGCACGAGGGGCCGATCACGGTGGGACGTGCTGCTACGTGATGTGGAACAATACAAATAATCACCCAACCGCATGTTTATTTTCACCTGCCGTCTGTGGCCACCCCACCCGGACTGTGGCAGGAAGTACCACCTAATTAAACAGCACGCCCACCACCACGGAAGTAAACAAATCAAACAGTGATTGAAGAGTTTAAGGTGGCTGGTGAAAAACAACTTTAGTGTTTTGAAACTAGACGTTAACATTCCAGTTGCATGACAGTCGTGTTTTACCAAACCCAACATCTGACCAATCATCTCCCAATAATGAAAAAAACTTGTTCTTTCTGCTTTGCATCTGTTACCCTTCTTTTATTACCCTGTATATACCCAGTCAATGTGTGAATACTTTAAATGTTTTCAGAAAGCGTCACACAAAATGAGTGTGCGGCCATGATTTAAAGAGCCAAAAAGCAACTTAGTTGTCTGCCAATGCAGATGTAGTGAGACCCACCACAGTGCAGTCACCCCAGGGTTCGACAGAAGCCTGGCCCACTCTCTGTATTTTACAATCGGCTCTTATGGGCCTCTTAAAACCCTGCGGATGAAAGATGACGGAACATCAGCTAGTTAAAGAAAATGTTGTACAGATATAAACTTACAGAGATTTACGTATTAAACTTCTCGTCTTAACAGGCTTTATGAAAACAGCAGAAATGTGATACATTAGGTCACAAAGATGAAGAATTAATTTTTTAATGTTTATGATTACAAGCAGCTTACGTTCATTGTTATACATAATTCTGAAAACTTTAAGCGTATACGCTGAAAGACTGTCTACCCTAATGCATAATCATATATATATATGTACGTATATATGTATATATATACGTATACATATATGTGTGTAATATATTTAAATTTTACATAACACAAATAAGATACATATTCTAAAAAGTGAGTTGTCATACAAATACTTGTTCGAGAAACCATTCCAGCTACGACACAATTGTAATTCGAACAGAAAACCAAAGAACATTAGTGACAATAATACAGGCAGCGACAATAACATGTTTACAAAATAAACAAGCAATTCAAAGAAACCTGGAGCAACGGACAAACACGACAATTGTGTCCCACAAAATGCACAGAGTTCTTGAACTGTTATGTACATGTTTCAAAGTGATTCACTGCCGCATTAGAAGCTAAACCACAGGGCTGCTCACACATTTCATAGGAACTCAGCGTGCCAGACAAACAACTCAGTGACTCACTTCTCTCAGAGTTAATGCAGGACAGAATCTCAATGAAGGCTAACTGTGGGAGACGTTATATCAAAGGAGCCAGCGGTGTAAAATAAGACACTGTGATTGTACTCTTTTCCTGTAGCTTAGCAGCGGAAAGGTCACGGGTTCGAGTCCCAGGGAAGACACATACACGTATAGAAAGCAGCAGTCAGTTCGGAATGTCGCATTGAAACTGATGAGAATCGGAAGTGGGGGTGAAAGCTTTGGTCCGAGGAAGACGACGTTAAACGGGAGGCGTGTCCAGACGCGGCTGGACAAACTTTAGAGGGTTAAACAACATAGTTGGTTTCGGAGGGCTGATTTGAGTCGGGGGCTTCTACAGTGTCTCTTGCCGGCGGCTGGGACTTGTGCCTGGAACCGGAGACCCGCGCGCTGTTGGAAACAGCTCCACGAAATCCTGGAGGAACAATGATGGAGGAACGTCAGGATATTAAATACTCGTTCCGGTTGACATACAGTCAATTAATGCTGGAGTTTGTATTAATCATAGTTCCAGTTGTGCAATAGTTGATAAAACACTGTACATTAATACTGATTCATTGATTATCTTGTACATTTTGGATAAGAAATAGAAACAGATTTTAACTTTGGTTAACCTTGGGTTAGATGGTTAACCTTTGGTTAACCTTGGGTTAGTTTACAGTATATTATTTTGAATAAGGGTTAACTGCCTTTATAAAAAAGAAAGTACTGTGGAACTGTATTATACAGTAAAATACTATGTACAGTAAAATACTGTTAATTTGATTTATTTATGTACTGTATGGCTATAGTCCACAAATCCAAAATCCATGGTTAATATTGTAACAGATTTAGTGATAAATGCATGTTTTTAAATGCACTTTTTTGGTTCAGATTCTTGGAAAAACTCTGTGCCAATATGGCATTACTGTAGATTACTGGTTTAATCTGCTTCCAGGTGGCAATAAGCATGTGGTTTTTGGGAAAAGGGGCTGTGGGATGTTGTCTTACTCTTATTGCAGTGACGTCCATTCCAGCCGTCTCTGCACTGGCACCTGTTGGGCTCAACGCAGGTCCCGTGTGCTCCACAGCTGGGCTCGCAGACAGCTGCACACACACACACACA
>JAZGTK010012014.1:0-15195 GCA_036877625.1 Ambastaia sidthimunki
TCTCTCTCTCTCTCTCTCTCTCTCTCTCTGTTTCTCTCTCGCTCACTCCCATTTGCTCTCTAAATTGTCAGACAGGAAGGGGGCTGTGATTTGGTGGCTAGCTCTTATGAGACAACGCTTGTGTTCAGTGGGCCACTGGAAAGGGAGGGTAGGCGGCAGTTACAAATGCTCCTCTTAACTCACTTACAGCTTCTGGCACTACTCTAAGTGAGAGAGGCAGAGACGGATGAAGAGAAAAAAGTCTTTAAGCATACAAGAGCAACTTGTTCAGCAGTGGACCTTTACCATGTTGAACTGACCAGCGTCTTTGCCTACTGGAATCCTTTGCCAAACAACTGCTAACAGAACGAGACTTGCGGGACAGAGATAATCTTTTTCGCAGAGCAACTCGTGGGCACCGAAAAAAGCCAATATGATCAGCTTTGGTAAGTGTTTATCTTATTCCTGAATGGAGCAGGAATCTTGCATGCGATGTTCAGCCACACCTGAATCAAAACTGAGAAACAGATGTGTAGTGATGAAGACACTAAACCTCTGGATATTCAAAACACACAGTTCATGTTGACTGATATCAACCCATGCAGAGAAATTTGCATGGCATGCAAACATGCATGTAGCAGCCGTAGCCACAAAGCTGTGGCGTATCCCAGAACCTTTGTGCTTGCTTGTGTAACTGGTTGTGTCTTGGACTCCAGACGCTGTTTGTCATAATTAGATCAGATGGAGACAGAACCATCAACGTGCTCCCAGCTAAACCATGCAGTTCTGTCAGCGCATTAGTTTAACTGTGCTGATTCATACTGTGTCCCAGTGCAGTTCTGCTTACAGCTAGTCTACCATTTACAACCATCACTCTCTGATGTTGTGCTTGTAAAAATAATTGACCTTAAATGATGGATTATGTAAAATGTGTTTGAGACAAATTGGATGCAGGATTTGTTGAGGTATTTTAGTTGTTACATAATATGGAATTGTTGCTTCACCGGGGTTGTTAAATAGTTTAATTTGAAAAAACACTAAGTGATCTGACTAAAGGTTTTGGTTAAATGGAGACTGTTTACACATTTAAAAACAATGACATTTTCTGAGTGGTTGTGAGGTGTTAGTAAGGGTGGTTGAGCCATAACCAGGGAACAGAATATCACAGTGGGTCAATAATCACCCAGAACAACCTAGAAACCAAATATAATCTTATGTCTCAATTTGGATTAAGTTGGAATGTGTGACATTTAAACATCACATTTTATATGTTTGAAGAAAGACATTTTCTAAGGGAGGACATAAATACAGTCTCTAAAATTCTTGCATGTTTTATTTTGCTTTAATGCTGCTGTGCTCACAAAGTGCATCACTAATCACACAGCTATCACCCAACAAGTGTAAGACTAAACGGTATGACTGCACTGTGCCATTACATCAATAATTGAGTCATTTCAATGCCATACTGTTGCCACTGAAATAACCACATATCAAGTTCACACACAGCTGGAAAATATTGCCGTAAATGACACAAAAATAGTGATTATGCCAACAAAACAATGAAACATTTGTTAGTTTACCCCCACCAGTACATCAATTATCTCCTTCACCTGATGTCTGGCTATTACTAAACCAAATGTATGTAAAGTCCAAGAGGTGCTTGGAACTTGGTCTAGATTTGTGCCCCTCATAATGGGCAGTGGGTCAAATCCGTTTACTGTCACAATTATTCAAGAACTATATTAAAAATAACCAAAATTCCTAAATTGTTTTTTGGATGCTGGTATGTTCTTACCAGGCCTCTTGACTAGCTTAACCAGCAAATAAATTAAATAAATTGACTGACCAGCCAGACAAGCACCAAACCTACATAAAGACGCTTGAACTAGCAATTTAGTCTAAACTCCTCGTCAGCAGCGTGCAGATGTATCTTAAAATGTTGAAGAAAGTTAAAGGAGCCCAGACATCTGAATCAAAGTTCTGTCAGCCAGAGAGATGAGCTCAGCGCTTGCAACACATGTTGGTAGATACGCTACTAAGCTTTAGCCCAAGGCAGGCAAACCCAGTAAATGATACTTCATCATGAATAGCCTGATCCATCTCAATAGATCAATGCAGTGCTGACCGGACATGATCAAAACCTCACAAACATACACAGTAACTTACATACCAAAACATAAAGGTCTGTCTTTCTGTTTACTGTCTACTGTACTCATCTGCTTCTACATAAAGCATCCTTACAAACACTGAACCTCATTAGTGACCAATCTGAAATGCTCTACATAGTTTTACAACAGTCTTTGCATTGGAAGTATATAGTGCTTTAAAATACTACCTTCTGGCTAGGCAGCTCACTAGCTTTTGGAACACAGCCACACTGTTCACCGCATTAGTTTGATCTGTACTGATAACTAGTCTAGACAAAGTTCTTGCCATGTACTAGTTATGTACCTATCAATGTATGTTAACACAATTTCTACACACTGAAATTATTTATCAGATTCTGAAGCTTGATTTTTTCAGCATCAGTGCCAGAAAAAAACACAAGGGGTTCTGGGTAATACAGAAGGAGCTATTATAGCTTCCTTTGTGGAGGTCATAATGTTTGAAAGGGGAAACATCAAATCAAGACTAAGTGTAACATCTTTCCATATAAGTGATAAATGTAAAGCAGCTATAGATTAAATGTCAAATAAATGCTTGATGGATGAGGGAGATCATGGAGAATGTGTATGTAAAAGAATGAATGTTTCTTTCTGTGGCATAAACAAGCAGAAAATGCACATGCTAGAGTGAGTGAAATTAAATTACAGAGGTCTACTGAGTACTGGGAGAAAAAATCAAGGTGCAGATTTTCTTGCCACCCGCTCCCAAAGATTTCTTTCAGAGAAAATCTCAAGAGACCTCGTGATGCATTCATACATACCTGAGGGGGCGGGGCCCTGCACATGCAATAAACACTTTGTGGTACAATAGTGCTCAATCTTGTCATCAGGTGACCATGACATCATTCTAGCGAAACACTTTGTTCAGTAAGTACATTGTGTTTTAGACACCAGCCGTCATAGTATATTCCCACATGTCACACTAGATATGAGATCATCTCGCATGTCCCATTAATGTATGTGCAGCTGCTCATTTATAATTAATGAATGCTTGAACCCTTCATGTTTGCAGAAAGAAAAAACGTAACATTTGTTCATATGATTCACCTTATTCCAGATCTTCTGAGGCCAAATGATAGCTTTGTGTAAAGAACAGACAGAAACCCTGCTAACAGGGAATGTTCTCAGAATGTTGGCTAACGTCCTAAAAATGTTCTAAAAGTTTAAAAAACGCTGTTGCAGTAACGCTAGTACAATGTTTTTACATTATATACCGTATATATCAAATACATTATTCTTAAGTATTTAGAGGTTTATTTTAAAAACGTTATGAATTGGTTGTAATAACATTCGTTTAAGCAAGCAATAACGTTAATAAAATGTTTAAAAAACTGGACATTTGGAATGGTTCTAGAACTTTCAAACATTTTTAACGTTTGTGTTACTTAATGGAAACATTAGGGAAATGTTCTTACGAACTATAATTTTAGTTGGGAACCTATTATTAATTACTAATAATATACCCCTTTAATAACTTTTACGTCCAGCACATGGTTGATGTCCAGATTTAAACAGACACATTGATGTCATTGACATCGGCGGCTCAGAACTGAAGGTGACATGCTGTCTGACTGACATTCATGTTCTCTGTTTTCACACAAAGCTGTCATATAGTTTCAGAAGACTTTGAAAGAAGTCATATGGACCACTTTTATGAAACATTTTACATGTTTTTTGCTGTTTTATACAGATTTTTTATACAGGTTACTTAAAAATCCCCCATTTTGTTTGTTGTTTGGAACAACATGAAAGTGAGTAAATAATGGCAGTTTTTGTTTTGGATGTACTTTAAGTATCTGTAATATATTCCACTTGTATATTTATAAGCATCCCTGCCAAGTCACAGTCATGGGGCACTGCTTTCCCTTTTCTCCTCATATCGTGGAGCTCAGAAGAAAAGCGCTCTTATCTGCAGTCTGTATGATTTCTGAGAACACTCTAGAAGGATGGCAGGACGGACTCCTAACTGAATTTTCTAATTGCTTTCTTCTGCAGAGCGGCCTCCTCCATTAGCAGTGATGCATCCTGGGAGAGAACCTCCCTCTGTGGCCATCATGCCTTTGAGAAACACCCACCACCAACAACTGCATCACAGGAGGAGAAGCAAGAGGATGGAGAGAGGATTACGCTCAAAGAAACTAGCCATACTATCCAAATCTCTCATCATCTGTAGCTCCAGCACCAATGAGGACACATCCAGCCTGGAGGAAAGAAACTGGGATGAGGGATACTACAGGGACCCACTGGAGGGGTCAGTGGGGAATTCAGAAAAGTATATCACAAGAAGCCTCAGCGTACAGGTCCCCGAACAAGAGTCTCAGAGAGGTCAGGAGGGCCCCAAAAGAACAATGAGGAGGTCCTTCTCCATCAAGGTATAAATCAGTGACGATATCACAGCTGCAGGGATTCTCCTGCTGGTTACATTAAATAACACTAAGACTTTATTAAAGTTAGGTTTATTTTTCTTACCCCATCTGGAAATGTTTGTTGTATTATAATGAACCCAACTAAATTTAGTGCGGTTAATGTTTAAAAAAGACAAGAAAGAAAATATCTTTGGGACAACGATGACATTGTTCTATCATGTATGTGTCTTTTTGCAGTGTTTCAGTAATGTAATGGTGTTTAATAATTTATCTAATTCCATTGGGCATTTACATTTTTGCATAGGTTTGCAAATCTGTCTAATGTATCTACAGCACATTGACTGCAGCAATTTTAAGATAGGGATCAACAAATTAACATAAAAATCAAGTTTAATGTATGAACATAAAATATTGAATTAATGGGAAAAATGATCTACAGTATAAATTGTAAAATGGCTGTGCAAGTGTGGTCATGTGAAAAGTGATCATGGTCAAAACTTCACTGAAAAATAATCACAGCATTAACGTGACAGTTTGTGCTGTCACTGTAAGCCTGTGTGTATAAACTGATTCTGAGCTCCAAGTATCTTCACAAAATGAATCAGAATCACATGGCTGATGTGATGATGGGGGTTCTGTGGTCCTGCCCAGATCACTACATCAGCACAAGAGGGCTTGTTGTGCAACGGAGAGACACAGAACAGGCCTGTTGTAGAGGTCACAGTACATTCCTCTAATGACATTTAGACCAAAAGCTCTGATAAAACACCCTGTGACCTTTACACAACATTTATAAAGTGTTGTAAGAATATTTATTTTGAAATAGCTCTGCATGGCTTCATTAATGAGACGAAGACATTGTTTGGAATGAAATGCCCGGCTGCTGCTAGTCTCATGCTAATAGAGATTTTGCTTTTTCTGCCCAACTGCATCACACAGTCAGTAAAGGCTATTTAACTGACCAACTGAGACAAAGTGACCAACCACAGTTTTGTTTTTATGTGCCACACCTGAGTTTATCTGAAATACACAAGATTATACTGCATTACTGCTTTTCAGTTTTGTGAGACATGTATGAATTCAGATTTTGATATACATGAAGACATTAATTATGAATTATGCAACAATTCACATTTTAAACAGTTCTGCAATTCTGAGTATGTTTTAATCTTGCAATTTTACTGCAAAAATTTTGTCCAAAATGTCTTTAGCTAATATTACTTCAGGTGCTTTTGTCATATTGAAAATTGAAGCATTGTGGGATGCAGTTCCGAGCTGTTTGGATGTTTGCCTCACATTTTTGGAAATGTAATAGATCTGCCAGTCACTTCATGTATGAGGAAAATGCATAGAGCGTCTGCAGAAATATGACTGTATGCTATGCCTGTTAATATAAAACAGGAAAGCAGTTTCTGGAGAATGTGTGTTGCCTCGAGGGAGGAGGGGCTGCACGGGGGTGATAACAAGCTCCAGTCCGGTCACAATGGTGGCACTGTTGGTCCAGATTTGCACAGGTAATAATCACCACTTTTGTACTGCTGTGCTAACAAATGTGTGATTCACATGTTCCCATAAAAAATGCATGTGCACACGCTCTCACGCACACGTACACGGCGCTGCTTCTTGTTCTCTAGGGACACTCACGTCTACTTTGGAGAGAGGCTTGCCCCGTTTAACGGACAGATCATAAACGATCAAAACAAACTGGAGGCTGAGCCAGAAGAAAAGACTCTCTGTAGAAGCACCAGTACTGAAGTAAGACATCATGAGTTTCCAAATGTTTCCATATGCACTGATCTAGGAACAGTTTGTACTTTAATAATTGGTAGATCTGCAGGAAAGAAAAATCACAAATGGTTATAACTGATTGAAGATCAGCACAAAGGAGAGAATAGAACAGAAAGTCTATTCTGAGCATTCCTGAAATGTCAGATGACCAGCACTGATCCTAAATAACTTTCCTCCTACACTCCCTGTTATGCTCCTGACAGCATCGCTATTAAAACTAGACAGACAAAACGTGTGTTGTTCTCATTACATCAAAAACAAAATTGGCCAAAGTTGTGTTATTCAGTTTGAGAATGGTTTTAATCAGCATTAATACAACATGCTGTGAGTTAATATAAAAAACTTACTGCAAAAGTTCCAGGGAATCGATTGTTTTGGAAAAACTACAGACTTCATTAGAATGCAGCTGTCTTGTCCCACAACGCTCGGATGATGTGAGTCATTGGCAGGTTGCTGCTACGCGGTTGCTAAGGTCTTCTGAGTGTTTTTGACCATGTTGCACAGATTGTTCT
Source organism: Ambastaia sidthimunki (assembly GCA_036877625.1). Lineage (NCBI taxonomy): Eukaryota > Metazoa > Chordata > Actinopteri > Cypriniformes > Botiidae > Ambastaia > Ambastaia sidthimunki. The sequence continues at coordinate 6,811 of JAZGTK010012014.1, forward strand.
CTGTGACTTATCCTGGTCCTAAAAACTAACTAAGACACCATCACAACCAGCCAGAACAGTTGCTATGCAGTAGGTAAGATGTTGAGAGGTTGATGGTGCAGTTGCTAGGGTATTCTGAGTGGTCGCTTACCTGTCCCATAAAAGCCCATCCCTAAATCCTTATTCTGATATTCTGGTGACTAGATATGACTAGATAAGGTATACAGATATACCTTGTGAAATGAAAATGGGTAATTTTTGTCCACTCTGTGAATCATATATTTGTGAAGTCATAACACTTAGAAAATTAATAGCAGACCTCTCATCAACAAATTGCCTGATTTGAGATATCGCATCTGTAGCAGAAACAGTTAAAGTTTGAGTTTTCCAGATGAGTATAATAGGAATAGAGGTTTGCTCTAATCACTAAATATGACCAACAGTAACAGTGAGGCTAAAAACCAAAACAGCTATATTATTGTAAACAATTTAGCTTCTTATGTAAATGTATCTTATTTTAAGGGTGCTTGGCCTTTTTTACAGGAAAACAAGACAAATATAATTTGAACACAGGACAAATATGAATGCAATTATCCTGACCAAAACAGAGTCCACATTCACTCAAAAAAGACACAGTGCAGAACCAGGAGGCAGCAGAAACTCATTTAATCCAGAATGGAAAAAGAGACACAGAATCCTGAAATATGTCCTCCTGCACAATGATTCACACACATTTAAAGGGAAACTGTACTAATGATATTCACTTGTTCTGTTGTGTTTGTACAGCAGGATTTCTTTCCATGTGAAGGCAGAACTCTGTTCACAAAGGTCAATGAATCAGACCAGCTTGGCTTGAATTATGGAGAGAAGGAAACAATGAGAAACAACAACAACTTGAAGGTGAGGATTAAACCATCTTTTTCCTTTCAGTTGTAAGTTCCTTCAGTTCAGAGAGCATGTGCTGTATGTTTCCAGTCAGATTAGGGTCATGTGTTTCAAAAACAAAAGCCCTATTTATTAAATGCCTATTGGATAATCAATTCAATGCAATACAGTTTTGGAGAGGCTAGCAATAGCTTTAACCTAGCTTTAAAAACACAAGATCTTGCCTCCAACACATGAATGCATATATAGTTTAACAGACAAGCAGGACTATCATTGCATTCAGTCCGTCTGAACAGTCTGACTGAACGAACATTTAATGGTCCTGCACCTTCCACAGAAGATATATGTTTATATAAATATATTTAGACCATGTTATGTAGTGTAGTTATGTAGCTATTTGAATGTGAAGAGATTTAAAAAAGTGCAAAACAAAAAAGATTGTCTTTTTAGATTAATAATAATTAACGTGACATCAGTGCAAAAACAGCTTCACTTTTTATAACACTTGAGTTAAAAATAAAAAAGTAATAGTACGTATGATATACACACAAAGCTGTGACTGCACAGTAAACAGCTAAACAAGCAACACCCTCTAAAGAGTGTTTGTCCATGTTCTGTTGTCACTCATCTATTATCATGAAACAATTCTTCAACATTTCTACCAGGTCTTGAGGTCTTTCTGGCCTCACACAGTGCACACGCTCATGCCACCCAGTCGTGTTTTAAAGTTATTTTCAGCTCACTATGATAAACCACCTGACAGCATGTTCAGAACATGAGTCTGTGTGTGCAGATGCCAGTGATTAAGGTGTCAGAAGATAACAGCAAGAACTGTGAAGGCCGAAGTGATGATGCAAACTGTCAAGAGGCATCCTGCAAAAGATCTCGCTCTAACTCCACCAGTAAGACAAACTCACATGCACTGTATGAACCACACAGAGAGAGGGAGAGAGAGAGAGAGAGAGAGAGAGAGAGAGAGAGAGAGAGAGTGAGGCCTTCAGATTCAAAAGGCACTCTATCAAAAACATGACCCAACATGAACAATCCTAAAATTAAAAGAATGAAAAATAGTTTAGCATTTTAATATTGTTTGTATTACAGTCTTCCTTTCTTTACTGTAATGTAAAAAAAATCTGAATTCTTATTTAAATTGTAATTGTAGTATTTTTTGTATTGCCTTTAATTGTATATATACACTGTAAATATATATATATATATATATATATATATATATAGTAAATATTATAAATATTATTATAATGTAAATAACACTTCTATAGTAATGAGTATCTAATGGTGCTGATGGAACAGACGGACACATTACAGTAATTCATGGTGACGTGCTGTAATGTTAAATATGTCAAATAAATGTGGTGGTCTGTACACTGTATGCCTCATCTTTACATTCAATTCAATTTCCCTTCTTTTCTCTTGATTTTGGGTTGAAATATGACCTGGACATGTTTCTTAAAGATACTGTATCATTTCCTCATCAACACACACAACAGTGCACTGCAGACACAGGCCACCTTTCCATTACATAACTCCATAAACTCTCATTTCCCCTAAAAGATGCAAGCACGTTTTGGCCTTCTAAAAGTAAACATATGGTTTCTGACTCTTGTTTCACAACAGAAAGCCGAGTTATTCTCATGTGCATGTTTTTCACATTGCCCAACTTACAATCCAGCATGTAAAGCACATTGTCTTATATAACTTCATAAGTCCATATGGTTTTAGGCGTTCACCCGTACTGGATCGGAGACTTGGACACCATCATTGTGAAGACGCCTGAGCTGTTCCCGTTTCACGCCCACACTACCACAGGCTTTTACGGCAACAGGAAGTCTCTCTCTCAGCAGCTGGAGTTCCCTCACAACATTCCGCAGGTGAGGGAGGGTGACTGGAGTCTAGAGTCTGCTGCAATTTATCCAGATTCAAGCAAGAGGAGTTTCATATCCAGAGACACCCGGTTGCATGTGCAGTAAATAACATCTAAGCCGAAGCTTTTAATCATGCTTGGTGGCTAAGTTAAAGGTGACATTTCATGGAAAACATGATTTTTTTGCTCTTTTGAAATAAAAAGTCCTGTGTACTGTGTAGATTATTATAGTGTTTTAATGTTCACAAACCTCACAGAGCTCCCTCAGTTCCCACCAACCGTTTATTGAAACTGAGCTGTAAAAATGGAGAAAGTGTATCGGTCCTGATGTAACCACCATCATTTATGTCCGTCCACATTTACACAAACACTTTATCAGCAATTTAGCCACCCTGATGAATACCAGTATGAGCTACGCTGCTACAGTTACCCCATCATAGCATAGATCATTTACTTCTAAAGTTCTTCTTAAAAGTACAGCAAACAACAACAACCTGTTAATTCTAAAAACATCGTGAAAAATGAGTTACGGCATTAAAGAGAATTTCAGATGGTTAGTAAATAAGGTGCATGCAGATGTTTGCACTGAAACACCACATGCAAAACTGTCCTTGAATCTATCCGGCACTTTACCAAGTTTTGTCCAAACAGTGAACTACCTTTCACTGTTGCACTTTATTTGATAATGCCATTATTGCACTGCAAATCAAATAAATGGTTGTTACAGTAAGTGCTTCAAGCACTGTTCTTCTGAAAGTGCTCTCTTCAAAGTGCTTTCTCCTTCCCCATCAGTGGCTATTTTTAATGAATATCAGGCTCCATGTGTAGCACAAATATGACCACAATTAGTTCATGCCTGCTCTGCTGAATTTCATGAAATGTAAACGTTTCATATTGTCTTTTTTGGCACTGAATGTAGACCCACAAGCACATTTTCTGTTGACCAATGCTTTGCAGATTATTTCGTTAGATGGTTTATGTTCTCCTCTGTTTCTGCAGGCTGTGGTCAGACCATCTCGTTCTCTAAGTTCTGCACACTTGGTCCACTCCTGTAGCAGCGTACAAGCCTTCATCATTTCTAACATCGTCCTCATGAAGGGTCATGGCAAGGTAACAAACCACATACATGATGGCATGCATGCAGGCCTTAATTTGGGCCAAAGCATTGAAAGTGCGAAGGCCATATTGTTTTTCTTAGGATTATTATTTTTTGTATTATTAATATTATTTTTTGGGGGGCCTTTGGCCTCCTTAACATGCTCAAAAAGTCTTGGCACTTGGCACACACCTCAGAGTCATTGGCCATTAGGGCCGGGCAAAGGCTGGCATATGGGTGGGGGAGGGGGGCTTAGTAGTGGGGCAAAACAGGGCAAAATATGTTGTATATTTCGAACATAAATGCAAGCACCTGTACGAAACTTGGCACATGTATCGGTCATATCGACCCAAGCAACTTTCACACTGACACCCATTAGCTCCACCCAACAGGTAGTTGGCCATTTTGGATTTTCTGAAAAGCACATGCTGTAAACTTTTAAATACTCCTCCAAGGGATTTCATGTGATTGTCTCCAAGCTTGGTGAGCTTCATGCCAAGACATTGAAGATTCAAAATTGCAAAGGGATTTTTGTGATCTTGAACGGTGTTGTCATGGCGAGGCAAAAAATGAAGTCTCTAATATCCACAGCATGCATTGAGTGATTTACATTAAACTTAGCAACAAAACAGGCTAAGAAAAGTGGAGTTTGTTTAAAGAAAAATGAATTATTGTTTGTTTGCAGATTACTCTTGAGTTATTTCCAATGTTTCTAGTGCATTTAAGAACATGATACATTGAATAAACGTGTATTTCAGGGTCTGGGATTCAGTATAGTGGGAGGCAGAGACAGCATGTATGGACCAATGGGGATCTACGTGAAGACCATCTTTCCTGGAGGCGCTGCAGCCGCTGATGGAAGGCTACAGGAAGGTGGACTTGTTAGTTAAATATCCACTGTAATTGGTAATGGATCAGTAAATCTATCAACATCTATCCAGACAAGAAACTCAAAACGATGCATTAGCTGGAAGCACACAGATATCTCATAGGTAACTGTATTAGTGTTTCTGCTTTACAGGAGATGAAATACTGGAACTGAACGGCGAATCTCTGCACGGTTTGACCCATGAAGATGCCTTACAGAAGTTTAAAGTGAGTGACATCACTGTTAGCTGCATGTTTTAAATGTGATTTATAATCTCTGTACGTTTATAGCAAAAGAACATTACGTGTATTGGTAAGCTGATATGGGTTATTTAATGATTCATGACCAGACAAAGATAAAATCTCGTTTTTCATGTTGAACTGAGTTGAGTGATACACTATCATCAGTAGCTGAAAGTATAATAAAATTAAGCAGAATATTTAACAAATTAAAAGTTTGGAAGATTTCAAATTATAAGCCAATACATATACTGTACAAATACAGAGAATACATATTTGGACATTTTGTGGACAAGCTAAGGTGTAAAAGCTTTGCTATTGTCATGCGCAAAAATGTACAAATGTTCAATGGCTAAAATTACATTGTATAAACAACATTTATACAATAAATCCTGAAAAATAAACAAATATGGGCTGATTAATTCTGAGTGATAAATCAATATCATCAGAAATGTACATATTTATTTATTGTGAATAATAACAATGTTTTGTTTCTCTGAAGCAAGTGAAGAAAGGTCTGTTGATGCTGGTGGTGAGGACCAGCCTGCGGGTGGGCGCTCTGCCGGGCAGCCATGGGCAGCTGTGCCAGTCCAGATCTCTGAGCTCCAGCACGGGTATAACTGCTGACCTGGATGACTACAACTGCCTCAATAACCCTGCAAAGCCCCAGGACAGAGTCATGATGGAGATCACGCTGCAGAAGGGTTAGGATCTAAGTTTTGTCCCATTCACGTTTCAGGTATCCCAGCTAACAGTTTTGGTTTCCAAAACATAAAACGTTATTTTAAAAAAAAATCTAAAAAGAATGTTTCTAGAACATTATTCTTTGGTTGCCAAAAATATAATCAAATGGGAACCAAATACCGGGATACTACGTTTGCTGGGATAATGTCAGGAAAATGTCACATAATATGCACAAAATACACACTTGTGTAATAAGCGGGACTAAATGTTTAATCAGTCTATTTAAACTAGGCTCTTAATGCAGTTTTGTGTAAACATGCCACATGCTTTCATTCCTGTATGATATTTATGATGGTACATCCTAGCTAACAATTTTAGGTTGTAAGAACATTTCTGTAATGTTTACATTAAGTAACAAAAAATTAATTTTGAACTTTTAATTCTGTAACATTTTTAAAACATTCCACTAACAACTTTGGAATAATGTTTAGATATGTGATATATAATGTAAAACAAATTCTACTAACATTACTGCAAAAATGTTTTCTAATAACTTTTTGAAAACGTTTAGAGAATGTTAGTTAGCTTCTGAGAACTTTCACTGTTAGCTGGGATGTAGATTTACCTTTAGAAATGCAATTCTTACCCAGAGGGCATCAGTATAAGCAGAGCGCTCAGTATTAGCATAAAGCGTTCATTTAGTGTACTGTGGCGTTTACTCTCCGCTGTTACAGAAGTCAAAGCAGAGATGTTCATCTGTTGTTACAACTGCAAGAATGTAAATGTTTGAAACAAAAATACAGACCTCACGCTTTTTGAAAGTCAAACTCCTTCATGTTTAAAAACACAACACTATTTGGTGCTCACTTGTGGTTAATGACATCACAGAGTTTACCAGTGTTTTTGGTACTGATGTGTGTGAATGGAAAGTTACTGGTAAAAAGATGGACCACCGTTGCTTTTGAGAAGGACATGAATTTACAGATCATTCTGCATTTAAGGGTCATTCTGGTAATTTACTGGTAAATTAGGAAGATTACCTGTATGCTCTCACAAGACTATATCATTTTAAAAAGCCACTATACAGGAGCAGAAGAGCCATCTGAGAAGTTTGTGTAGGGGACATAATATTCAGTAGTCTTTGCTTAAAGGCAGATAAATAAGTTCTAGGCATAGCACAATGCTAACAGCTTGTGTTTGTTCAGTTCACTGCAGAAGCAACCTGTTTGTAGAATCTTCTGCTGGGTCTGTTTGAGACATCAGAGATGCTGCTGAAAGCTCACCCCACACCTAACCATAGAGTCTGAATGTTACACTGGCAATTCATCTTTGCATGGTGTCCGAAATACTGATTGTTTTCAAAATGTGGTGTATTCTAATTTCAAAAGTAGGGAGACATTTCTCATTTTTCAAACCTGGATAATTTTCTCTGTTAAAATAGAAATAAAAAATATTTTGAAAAGTATCAAACTGTATCTTTCCACACAAACACGATGGTGATTCACAATAATCCTCCATAACAATCAAAAAAAGATGATAAAAGGATGATATCAGAAAGGATGATAAAAACAGGCCATACCACTTGTGTCTTCTGAAGCCATACGACAGCTTTGGAGAATGAATAATTGTGTGTATTGTGTGTTTGTGCAGAGTCTGGGATAGGTTTAGGCATTGGCTTGTGCTGTGTCCCCTCTGCTGGTTGCTGCCCGGGTATCTACATTCATACACTGTCACCGGGATCAGTGGCTCATGTGGATGGACGTTTGAGGTACTGTATGAACCTGACATACCAACCAAACCTACATTTTATTTTCATTTCAACTTGTCGTTGCTTTCTTCATATATCAGTGTGTTAATATGTTTGTCAGGTGTGGTGATGAGATCATGGAGATTAATGACACGGTGGTTTGTAGCATGACACTGAATGATGTGTACACGGTTCTGAGTCAGTGCAGCCCGGGCCCGGTTCAAATCATTATCAGTCGACACCCCGACCCAAAAGTAGGTCAAGTTTCCTTCACTAGTATAAGAGAACTGCACACGTTAGCACGTTTTGCTAGTCCATTTACTCTCATCATGACTGCAGTCAGTCAGAGCTTGTGAATATAGACATTTATGTATTCTTTTAATTTATTTTATGTATTCTTTATCTAAATCTGAGGTGTCAGAATGATGTTGAATGTTGTGTAAATAGTGTTATTGTGTGTATTTGTTTATTTCTTTGTAAGGTTTCTGAGCAGCAGTTAAATGAAGCCATCGCTCAAGTAGTGGAGCACAGTAAACTCAGGAGAGACAGGAGTCAGTGGAGTGTGGATGGATGTAACAGCAGTACGTGCTCTACATTTGATTTTTCTGCTCATAAATCAAGGTGTTCAGGTGACTTGTTGTTGGTCATTCTTTCCTAATATCCAAACTCAAGTCTGAGACGCAGTTGAGCTCGCAAAACATGAACATTGACTGGATTCAAAATTCAGTAGCTCTACAAAAAGATTTTCTTTGAATAAACCGGTCCAGTTTAAATTAAAAGAAGTTGTAATCTCTTTTTCTTTTTTTAATGAGTATGTGTTTGCTCAGACTACAGCAGTACAGAATACCAAATTTGCATATTTTAAAGAGTTAAGGTATTAGGAACGGATACAGTGCAATATTTTACAAGCATGCCACCACTATTTTGAAAACAAATTGTCAATCTGTGGAAATGTTATCATAGAGAAAGAAAAACATGATAACAGTGTAAAAGGCAGAAATAGAT
>JAZGTK010012015.1:0-15194 GCA_036877625.1 Ambastaia sidthimunki
GGAGAAACATGGGACATGCTTTGACCTTTCTTTGCTTTTTATGGGTAATAGCCTTGAGCTTACACCACTAAATCCCCTGTCAGCTGTACAGGAATAGATATTTAACCAGTGAATGCAATCTGGACTGGCATTCTGATGAATATTGTGCAGACTGCTGTGCGTTTGAGCGTTCCTGTAGCTTAACTGGTAGAGCATTGCGTTAGCAGCGTAAAGGTTGTGGGTTCAATCCCAGGGAACACAAGTACTGATAAAAATGTATACCTTGAATTCACTGTAAGTCGCTTTGGATAAAAGCATCTGCCAAATGAGTAAATGTAAACATAGCATTTTCGCTTTTGTCATCAGGTAGGATCTGTTGCTGGTTTTGAGAGTTTTTGGACATTTGTATTACACTAAAAATGTATGATTGTAATTGCATTAGGTGCAATATATCAAGTCAAGCATTTAATGTAAAGAAATGCAGTACAGTCACGCTATTGTTACTATTCTTTATTTGTATTAAATTTTCTTTTTCTTCTATTTCTTTCTTTCTTTTTTCTTTCACAAATACATGTATTCATATTCTTACCAGGTTTTGCGAAAATCATCCACACTTTTTGGGGCCACTGTATGTGTGTCAGTGTGCAAAACATTCACAACTGTGAGCATGATGAATCAGTCAGTAATGAGGCAGTACAGCTGCTAAGGTTATTCTGATACACACACTTTAATTTGGACATGATACACAACAATTGACTACCACATCAGCTGTGGTCTCATTTATTTCCTCATCTTTCTTATCTTGTTTCTCCTGCCTGCAGTGAGTCAAGGGGGGATGTCCGCAGATGTCTGCCCAGATCCAGGGATTCCTGAAAATGGGAAAAGAATTGGCTCCAGCTTCCAGTAGGTTCTCTATTTATTCTCTTATCTGCTGTGCTCGTCCTTTCTAACAGCATGACACAGTTTTAATCGGGTCTGGACCTGCTGTCTGTCTGAACTCTCGTACCAATAGGACATTACCACTAGGACCTTTGGTCAATGCTACTAAGTGGTTTTTAATATCCCCCAAAAAAGAAGCAAGATTTGTTACATGTTCTGCATTTAATAGAAAACCATTTCTGAAATGGTAAGCTGATGGTATGACTCAATGCTGGGCGATCGCTGATGGTAATTTTTTCCCTAAATTCCACAGGGTCGGAGCAAGCATCCAGTTTTCCTGCAATGACAGCTACGTGCTGCAGGGATCAAAAAGCATAACTTGCCAGAGAGTGACTGAGACTCTAGCGGCCTGGAGTGACCACAGGCCTATCTGTCGGAGTAAGTGTAAATATAGGTCTCTTTCCCCCCAAATGAGACACTTTCTGTAGGGACGCTGTCAGATCTGCTTAAGCGGGATGTTTACCACATGGCAGGGAGTAACACTGCACAATCCATAAGCAGGAACAAAAGGATTTAACAAAAAAGTGGTTTTGAATTATGCATTATAGATTTTCTTTGGCTCTCTGTTCTCTATGGCTCTGTTCCAAAACCTTGTGAGATGCCTACCTAGGCAGCATATTAAGACATAGACATCATAGACTATTCAAAAGCTGGTCCAAAAGGTAAGCTACCTTTGACGGTATCTTCTTTTGAATTCTCTTGAAATACCTTGATAAATGATAGGGTAGTATGCTATGCGTCCTTCACAGAGGAGCAATCCCACAATGCACAGCGACAAGCTTAGTGAAATTCATCCTCAGTGAAAGAACTAAGAGAAATGTTGCTAATAAAATACTCAATTAAGAACAATTCAATGCAGAACAATGTTGAGTTTTTCAGAGGGTTGGTGTCTGCTGTACGTAAATCATTCCAAATTGCTCACTTTGTGGTTATATTTCAGTAGGAATGCTGCCTTTAGGTGTCACGCATTGTGTAAACAATAAAACGAGGCAGCAGAATCTAGGCAGCAGTTTTACTTTTGGGTATGAACCCAAATATTTGCTGGACTGTAAGCTGTCCAGGAAGTGATAGATTAACTTTATTTAGTAAAACACAAAGTTCTGCACTTTTGGAAGTAAAGCAGTGTTTGTGTTTCTCCTGCCAATAATGTCACCTTTGTGCTCAGTTGGTAAGTTTTGTCCACATCCTTATGCTTCATACTTCCATCAGGCAAATTAATGAGGAGTGATGTTTACTTTAACTAATTGGGTTCTGCTGTTTTCAGTACTATTCACTAGAACCTATATCCGCATTTCAGAAACCCTTAATCTCGAAAGAAAGCTTATTTAAATGCATAATTTCAGGTTTAATTAAAGTTTTTCTAGCTTTTGCAAATACTTCTCATTATACTACCATCAACCTGATGGACATCGATAAAGCATCACATCATGCCATCAGCCTGCAACAATTCACCCTCAATTTGTACAGTAATTTGATCATGATTCTTTACCAACCTGTGATGCAGATTTGATAAATAAAACAAATTCTAAAACACATAATCAAAATTACTAAAGTATATATTAAACATCACATGTCTTCTGATTGGCTGTGATTGTCTGATGTCACACTGCAGTCTACAACATTTAGTGTGCATGGACAAATGCCTGCTAAGAACACTGAGCAATGCGACAAGGCTGAGGCATCTGCCTTGAAACAGGAGCAATAAATGTAGATTTTGCTCTGATTTATTTTTGGCATCTCAGAAGCCTCATCTCAGCGGTCATGTGGCTAGATGTACGCTTAAAACAAAACCTGGAGTCTCTCAGTTCTGAAAACCAGAGAGGACACAGGCCTCTAAATGACATGAATCAAAATGAAGTAAGGCAGAATGTCAGAGGCGCAGACGGAGGAGTAACCATGTTTGACAATTCCTTTACACAATTCTTGCCGATCACTGATTGATCCAGACACTTTTTGTTTCAGCAGTGCCAAGTACCCTTTTAAAGACAAGCCCAAATGCCTTCTCTTCCTTCTTTCTAGGATATATGGGGATGAAGGGGTACAAAACAGAAAGATAAAGACCCTTTAGCCTTGTGATTTGTAAATCCCCAGTGGGACATTACTTCAAGAGTTTTTTTGTTTTTTGTTTTGCTTATTATAGAGTATTTTTGGACCTGTAAATTAGATAAGCTCAATTTGACTGCTGCTTTTAGCACTTACTGCCACTTTGGTAATTACGTGGTGCTTATAACATCAATTTGCAAGAATACAGACTGTGAAGGAGGTTATTTTAACCTATATATAAAATAACCTCCTTCACGGTCTGTATTCTTGGCTGCACTTGTCTTCTGCTGCTTAAAAAAATCTCATATTGTTGTCTTGTTTATTTTAATATAATGACAGTGTAATGACAATATAATGATGTAATTTTTGAGTCCTGAAAAAGCCTGTATTTGCATTAACTTATTCACACAGGTTTTACCACAGCCCAATCAACAATCTTTTAATGTGTTGAATTATTAATAGTGCAGCAGGCTAACGCATCAGATACATTTTAAGTACAAATGCAATGTCGTTGCATGGGTTTTTTACTACATCTGAGTTTGGTTTGAGTGATTAGATTACAACAGTTTGGACCCCATTTAAAGCTGAGCTAAACACAGTCCGGCTAATCTGATCATCTAAAACGGGTGCTACTGTAATATCAAGTGTAAACAGGGTTTTCATCTACTGTAGATTGATACCAAACATGTAATATTTTCTGGTGGTTAATGTTTCTGCAAAGATAACATTTGTAGCCATTGTTTGTCTGAAAAAATATGGCTATTTTCAAACAATTTTCCCCATAGTAGTTGTGAAGTGAAGAATTCAGTGCAGTCTCTGCCTGAGAATATTTGCTATGTTATCTTTTCTCATCTCCACCTATCCAAATATCCCTCAGTACCCTGTGGAGAAGCCGATGAGGCCACGGAGCACCTGCTCTTTTAAGCTGTCAAAGAAAATCCCTGACTAAACACACGGGAAAAGCAGTTAAAACGCTGGGGGAAAACCCTGACTCTGTCAATGATTGAGTCAAGTTATTCTGAGGCATGACCTTAAACAGATTAGCTCATATTCTGAGGGGTGGACAAAGGTTTTTTTTTTTTCAACACAGAGGCAGCATTTCAAAGCATTGCAGCTGTGATCGCAACAAGCAGACTGTTCCAAACATAGTCAGAGTTTTGTCAAAAACAAACAAATAACAAAATAAACTAAGGAAAGTATCAATAAAGCATGAAATAGCTGATTTTAAACAATCGTTATTGTGGTAAATGTTCATGTTGTTTTAGCAGTGTTATCTTAGCATGCTAATGTTAATCTATTTTGGAATCAGTAGTAAGCATGTAGTGAGTGGAAGTCAGAAGTCTCCCTTGCATAAGGAGTTACTCCATATGTACAGCATTTCAGTTCAGGCACTTGGTAAGGTTTTATTTCGGTTAGGATACTGCCCTAAAATACTATAAACAGCTGCCTATAAAGCCATTACACAGCAAAGCAGCTCATTAGGTCTCTGTATTCTTACTGTATTCTTACTGTATAAACATGGAATTAGTATTTGGATTAAATGAGCGAGTCAACATAAATGTGTCACTTACCTTAATGGAACGGTCAACTACATAGTCAACTACAAAACTAGCTCACTGTGTTTTAGAACAAAGCTATGTCTCTGTAGAAAGGGCATCTGTCTCTGTAGTCATACTGTTGATTATGTGTATGATATCCAAAGAGCAATAGCCTAAAAAAATCACCATCATCTCATTTATATTTTTGTTTTTCCCCTTAACAGCTAGAACATGTGGCTCTAATTTGCGAGGCCCTAAAGGTGTTATAACATCTCCTAATTACCCCGTCCAGTACGAAAACAACGCACACTGCGTGTGGCTCATAACAGCGGTGGATCCAGACAAGGTACGTGTAATCAAAATCTAAATTACAATTTAAGTCTGACTCATGGTCATATGAGAATAAAACTCCACACAACATGGTTGCGATTCATTCGTAATCTGACAAACCAAAAACATGATACGCTGTGAATGTCCTCTATAGGACGCACAATTGACTGGAACCTTGCATAAATGTTAAAAATAATCTTAAAGATCATTTGGGAAGACATTTGCATTGAACTCCATGGTTTTTGCATAATTGTCAACCTTTTGCCCTGAACATGTATCTGTAGTATTGCGTCTCCAGAATTGATTAGGTTGAGCCACAGCTTCAGCTGTAGTAAGAGTGACGGCAGAACAATCGGGTATAACCTCAGCGAGCACTGCGGGTAGACTCATGCTGTTTTTGCTAAATGAAGATGAAAGGAAAGCAGATAGTAAAACAATAAAACAGAGTAAAAGCAAAACGGCTATCATGTTAGCATGCTGCACATCTGGCAGATTTTTAATGCTGTATGTTTGTTTATTTGCACACCTCCAAGTTACTGTAAAATGATATGATGTTATAATACATCACATACTTGTCTTGTGACTATACAGTAGGTATTATTTACAATGTGCATTTGGCTATAAGAGCATGTCATTAGACTAGTTTCACCATTTTTTTTTGTCTCACAATCTGTGAGTATAAACGAGTTGGGACAGATTTCTGATTTAATGTCAACAGGGAATCAAAACTGACCCTAACTTCTATCTTAATGCACATCCCTGGTATTACTGAGTCATTGGGGAACATTATTCCAAGAAATGTCTTTGTATTCTTTTATCAAAATGTAATAATTTCCCATGAAATGACTTTTTTGACTGACATCACCAATCACCTATACTTTTCAACTCCTCTCCCTTCTAATCACCTGCCTCCATTTTGGTATATAATACACGCTTTTCACAATCCAATGTATTCATGAAAGATAAAATTAAGTTCCAGTCAACATTCCAGTCAGAATTAAGTTCCAACTCAACTTATCCTGTTATAGGATAAGTGAAATATCCTGTTGAAATACTCAACAATACACAAGTAAAATTGTACTTTAAAGTGACATGTTTTTGTCAGTTACAGTTACCCATATCTGAAATGTGACCTCTGCATTTGACCCATCCTTAGTGAGGAGTGAACACACACTGCAAGTCATGAACACACACACACTGGAGCAGTGGGCAGCTATCACTGCAGCGCCCGGTGAGCAATCGGGGGCTAGTGCTCAAGGGCACTTCAGTTGCTACCTGCCGGCGCTGGAATCGAACCAGCAACCTACTGATTACAAGCCCGACTCCATAACCAGTATAAATATCACTCTTCCTTACAATAATTTAGTGAGAAACAGACTGATTGTGGCTTGGATGTTTTGAACTAGATTTTTAATATTTTACTTTTTTTTATTTTAAATCTACTTGACTACAATGTTTGGACAAAATCATGGCTCCTATGATCAGAAAAAAAATACAACATTTTAAGCAACTCTTTTCAGAGCAGATACATAAAGATTGTATTTCCCTTTGTTTGATCTGATTTATTTGAAATGTGTATTCATTAAAACCCCCCAAAATAGTTGTTTTTTCCTGAGCCACTGCATTTGTTAAACATCCTACAGCACTGTAGCTGAGAAACAAAATGTTAGGTTTATAAAAATATTATCCCTCAGGAACTGGACGTGTACAATTAGTCATACATATGATAGACTTCTGTAAAATCTTTGTGATGTGCCAGTAAATTGAAAGTACCTGCTGGCCACCATCATAAACAGACTTCACTATCATACACCTAAAATCCCAGCCATGTCACAACCAGTTTATTTTCACTCATGTTTTGTGCTTTGATCCTGTGATGAAATGTGACTTTAATTTATTTCACACTGTGCTAAGTTTTGCTACCAAAGGCTCTGTTCCAAAGCCTGGTGAGCGGCCTAAACAGACTGGGGAATAGGGTGCTGACAATGTTTAAGGCATAATTATGATGTCTCCAAAGATAACTTTTTTGAACAAATTCTAGGTAGCATCCAGTAAACATCTAGTAAACATTATACAGATCCAAAGAGTGAAGGCAAATGTTAAATGCATTTCAACTTCTTCAAGTCCTAATGTATATTTCAATGTAGTGCTGGGATTTGAGAGTTTTTGAGAAGAGTTGAGACCTAAAATTCTTTAAATGTTATTTCAAAAATCATTTTAAAACAGTGTTGAGACCTCAGAAGATCATAAAATGCAGTCTTGACTGTGTCTCTGTCATAGCCTGTATCATACAAGAAGATCATAGTTCAGAACAAGGCAGAACTGCTGTTCTTTCAAAACTGTTACAATGTTTCAGTCACAGACATCAGTCCGGTTTGAGCTCATATTGTATATTGGTTTAAATGTTTAGAAGATGTACCTTTCATAGTTATGAAGTAACTTAATCAATAAGTTTGATGTGTCACATGACCCTCTTCCTTTTGAAAAAACAAAAGTTGGATCCAAGATGTCCGACTTCAAAATGGCCACCATGTGCCACAAACAGGACGTTAATATCACCAACCATTCCCATTTTATTAAGGTGTATCCATATAAATGGCCCACCCTGTATTAATGTCTGGCCCAAAATTGTACTGCTGATGCCTACCACTTTCCACCAGAACCGATGACTTCTCTTATGAGGACAGCCACTGTATCTCATAAAGACTGTAGATGGACAGAGTTTGATTGGCTGTGACATCATTCTATTAGCGATGATAAGAAACTGTATTACTGCAGTGGAGCTGTATGGCTTTTTGTGGATGGTCAGCTCAGCTTATGTATTGTAACATTTTGTAAAATATGTACTTTTAGAGGTAAATTTAAAGGGGGAAATTTTAATCTTACTCAGGTATATTTCTAATGACAAAATATAATTTTACTTTGTTGCACTGTGCTATGTTCCTTCGTTCCTTTGTTTAAATGCATTACAAGGTCTGCTCTGTGGTCCCAGGGGAAGCTCCTCTCGCTGAGAGCGCCTTATATACCTGGATGTCTCAATGTGAGAGCAGATGCCCTGTCGAGACAGGGACCGAGGCCCAGGGAGTGCATGCTTCACCCCAAGGTGGTGAAGCAAATATGGAGGATCTTTGGGCAAGCCCAAGTGGACCTCTTTGCCTCTGCAGAGACAACGCAATATCCCCTTTGGTTCTCTCTACTTCATCCAGCTCCTCTGGGGCTGGATGCCATGGTACAGACCTGGCCGAGGCTTCGTCTGTAGACCTGGCCGAGAGCTGTGGAGGCTATGGGCGTGGCCCCTGAGGGAGCACAACTCATAGCATCTGGTCTCTCAACTGAGGTCGTTGAGACCCTCCTCCAATCCAGAGCTCCCTCCACGAGGAAACTTCCTGGTGTGGAGACCGCCAGCTGGACCCAGTCAACTGCGCAGTTAACACAGTCCTGGAGTTCCTGTAGGCACGGCTCTCTGCAGGCATGGCCTATTTCACCATAAAGGTCTATGTGGCGGCAATATCGGCCTTCCATGCCTATATTGGTGCTCAATCAGTAGGTAGACACCCCCTGGTTACATGTTTTCTCAGAGGTGCACTGAGACTGAGGCCCCAGGTACGAACTCGTGTCCCACCATGGGACCTGGCTGTGGTACTAGAGGCCCTTTGTGCTCCACCTTTTGAGCCCATTGGGGATATTTCTGATCATCACTTGTTGGCCAAGACGACCTTCTTATTGGTTATCACCTCTCTGAGGAGAGTGGGTGACCTCCAGGCCCTTTCTGTGGCCCCTTCCTATTTAGACTTTGCGCCCGGTTTGGCAAAAGCCTTTCTGTACCCGAGGCCGGGTTATGTCTCTAAGGTCTACCTAAGGTACCGTACTAAGACCAGTCGTACTGCAGGCCTTCTGTTCTCCTCCCTTCCGGGAAGCGACCAGCAGAAGCTTAACTGTTTGTGTCCAGTGTGACCATTGGACGCATACATCCACAGAGCTGCCCTGTGGAGGAAGTCTGACCAGTTATTTGTCTGCTTTGGTTACCACAAGCGCGGTCTCCCCGCAACCAAGCAGACGTTGAGCAGGTGGATTACCGAAGGGGACCAAGGCTCACTCTACCCAAGGTATGGCAGCCTCTAAGGCCTTCTATGCAGGTGTCCCAATTCAGGACATCTGCGACGCTGCGGGATAGKCCACCCCTCTGACGTTTGTGAGGCACCATGGCCTTGATGTCCGAGCCACTCCTGGCTCTTCTGTCCTCATGCCTTAACTGTGCAATTTCACACAGGAGGCTGGGGAACCTTCAGTCTGGTGAAGTGGGCATCTCAGTCCATAGCGTTTCGACGCAGCTCGAGTTCCTGAAAGGGAACGTCTCAGGTTACATATGTAACCCAGGTTCCCTGAAGGGAACGAGACGCTGCGTCTCCGGCCATACCTCCGGTACCCCTGCCATCCGCTCGCTTCATTCATACTCGTAGCTAATCCGAGTTGCTTTGTGCACGTGCTTTTAAAGCTTTATGGTTGTGATTTACCCTGTCCGTGATCAATCACCCCGTAATTGAATGATTAGACAGATGTTTCAGAGTGCATAAATGCTGAAAGCGTTCCCATAGCATTTCGACGCAGCGTCTCATTCCTCATTCAGGGAACCTGGGTTACATATGTAACCTGAGACGTTTATTATAGGATCTGTTACTGGGGCATTCACAAATGAATGAATCTTTTGATTTGGTTCCTCACAAGGTGTTGATTGAACTATGGGCAAACCCATTTAAATTGCAGATGAATCATTTATTGATGTAAAGTACTTTTAATAATTACAAAAATGGCTAGTGTCACTAGTGTCAAGGTGATTTTTAGTGGATGTATAAAGTCAGTTCTCTTCAGATCCACATGGATGTCCTAGCAGAGTAGTAGTTTATCACTCCCACACACAAACACAACTCTGTGAGAGAGAGTGAGAGAAAACATCTCGGGTTATGTATGTAACCCTTGTTTAGAACAGGCCAATAAGAGCAAAGATACTGCGTCCTGGCGTACTCTTTCCAGAACTCTCGGGAGCAGAGCAATTGGGGGGGAAGGCGTACAGACAAAGCCTCGGCCAAGTCTGTACCATGGGACTGGATGCCTCTGTCTCGACAGGATGTCTGCTCCCACATTGAGACATCCAGGGATATGAACTGCTCTCAACAAGAGGAGTTTCCCCTGAGACCACTAGGGAGAACCAAAGGGGACATTGCGCTGTCTCTAGAGAGGCGAAGAGGTCTACTTGAGCTTGCCCAAAGATTCTCCAAATTTACTTCACCACCTCGGGGTGAAGCTTCCACTCCCCGGGCCTCGGCCCCTGTCTCGACAGGATGTCTGCTCCCACATTGAGACATCCAGGGATATGAACTGCTCTCAACAAGAGGAGTTTTCCCTGAGACCACACAAGGATCTGGTGTGCCAACTTGTAAAGAGGGCGCAACTGCAGACCTCCTTGGTGGTTGATATAGGAGACCACAGCTGTGTTGTCGGTGCGAACTAACACATGACTATCTCCGGGAGGAGATGCTTTAGAGCAAGAAACAGTGTCAACATTTCTAGGCAATTTATGTGCCAGGAAAGGTGGCGACCTCTCCACAGACCATGGGCTGGGTGGCCACTCATCACCGCTCCCCAACCGGTGAGGGATGCATCTGTCGCAAGTGAGACACAGCAGCAAAGAGCTCCCAGCACCGGCCCTGAGAAATGGATCAAGGTTTCTTCCATATATCTAAGGCCCGAAGGCAGCGCCGCATGGCCTTGATTTTGCGGGATGGATTTCCCCTCGGGGAAAACCCCTTGGATTTGAGCCACCACTGTAGAGGTCTCATATGCAGCAGGACGAATGGAATCACATTGGACGCAGCTGCCATGAGACAAGTAGGCAACCTGACCCGCTATCGTGTATCCCCTGCCCAACAGCGCTGAGGTAGAATGCAGCGGCATGGAGGGCAGAGCTGGAGCCTTAAAGGACAACAACACCACATTGGGAGACAGATAGCTGGCTAGCGTTTGCCCAACCCGGGGCATCGTCTTGTACCCATGCTTGTGCAGCCCCGCAACATTACCATAATGGTTGGAAGTGGGGCCAAAAACATGAGACGAGTAAGGCCTCCCCGCATGATCTTGACACCTCAGTGTGGAGATCAGGGAAAAGATGGCAGGCTCCGGTGTGGCAGCAAAGACTGGCAAGAGGCGCTCATATAGTTTGCTCTTTTGCAGCACAATTTCTCGGCGGGCCAAACAATGTTTAGCTTAGCTATCACACGAGTAACAACCTCCAACAACTCCTCATATTGCGGGGACAGAAAGGGGTCATCAACGCTATCTACATCCACATATCAATAGATGAGAGGTGGAGAGACGAGCCCTCTCCCTGGGGGGAAGAGACCGCGGAGCAAGCTTCCGAGCCCAGAGAGAGAGCACGGAGGATCCAGCAGGTAAGGAATGAGATAAGGACTTACCCGTCTCAATTGCCTTCCGCCGGATCCGTCTGCAAAGCCCATGAGTGCAGCCGCCACTCTGCCTCAGCAGAAGCGGGACCAGCACCACGAGGAAAGTAATTTGATTGAGATCCCACGAGGATCTCTAATTTGATTAGACAAAAGTGCTGATATTTAGTGTCATTGTACCTCACTCTTTGTATTGTACCTCACTCGGCTTGTCTGTGTTGGCGAATAATATCTTAATGATAATAATAATAGTTATAATATCTTAATTTCATAAACACTTATGCTAAGATATTTGATTAGTTAGTATATAGTAGATTCTGACCTCTGCACAGAGTGTGTTTCTGCGTATGAATTGTAAACACTCACTCTCTCACCTTTTTTTCTCTTGATTAATAAAAACGTAGAATGAAACCACACCATTTAACAATTTCTGAAAAGCATCTGGAAATGTCTTCTCTCATGCACAGGCAAAATACAGCCATTGAGGCAACTGTCAGGTTTTGTATAAAATACAGAAATCAATAGTTGTTTCAAGTCGGTTTAAGGAACAATCACTTAGATGTCCTGTCACTCTCTGAATGTGTTTATGTAGACCATAAGTGCTGTTTTTATCCACTTGCTAAGCTTTCTGTAAAAAGAATCTTTACTTTTGACAGGATAATTTAAAAGCCTGTGTTTTAGACCTCTCGTTTAGGGAACAACTCTATCAGTACTGGCATTTCCTACAGATTGTTTGTCAAAAACCTCTCAGTTGTGTTGCTGGATTATGCTTTTCTTTATAAGTAATCATGATTTTCTTTATAAGTTGCTACAGCCTCTGACCAGCCTGCTTGCTCTCATTAGCATGTAAACTAGTGACCATATGAAACACTGCCAATTACAAAACGTATGTGATTGTGATTTAAGCTACAGATATAGAATAAATACCTAAATAAATTTAGGATTGTATGCATTTCTGTACTAGTGATATCTTGTTAAAATCGTAAAAGCATTTTTAATGTAGTACTTGCAATACTACTGTAGTATAGATACATTTTAATCTCAAGAGTAGTCAAGTAAATCCTTTATGATGCACAGCCTTGGCTGCCTTTTTTCTTTAAAGAGTAAAAATGACTTATGTTCTTAGTTTTATTTTCTTTAAACGTTATTTTATTAAGTGCTTTGCATGCTGATTTATCATTCTGATTTACACGCTGCATTCAAGGCAGGAGCCAAAGCATTCCAGCCAATTTAAAGTCATAGTCAAATATAAACATTCATGTCATTTTAATTTGTGTTGTTCTAACAAACAAGACTGGTGGAAAGATAAGCATTTATTGATCCACAACCACATCATTTACATGTATATATGTACCTGTCTTAATACTGCATGTTTACATGTAATAAAAAGTGCAATTAAAATAGTTAAAAATGTACTCAAAGATTGTCATTATCTTCTCAATAGGTGTGTTTGACTTGAAACGGTGCTGCAAGGACAGATGGGGGTATGACATGAAAGTAGTGCGAAAGTGTTTGGAAAGCATTCATGGTCGTCAGCTTTCGAATCGATCTACTTTAATATCACAAGTGAGGTGTCTGACTGAGCTTTGTTCTGGTGCTTATAGTACCTGATGTGTGAAGATAATACTAGTGAACAGGTGTTTGACATCATAGATGGTATTGACCAATCAACACCCACTATTAAAATTGTCATAGTACAGATACAGTATAGCCTATCACTTTTTAAAAACCATGGCCTGGCACAGGGACAGATGTGATTTCTCAGGACAACCATTTCAGATATGTCAGGTAAGGGAAGATCTTGATGAACTATTCATTAAAAGCAAAATATTTGAAACAGTTGTACTTTAAGTACCATTTGGGTGTGTATTAAGGCTTTCCTTTTAACACATTTTTAAGCATCTTTAAGCATCTAAAAATGCCCCCTGGTGTTTACCTATATTTACTGTTTTTCGCTCTATGTCACCTGTTTTTTTCTGTACTTCGTAGAAGACAATGCTCCACCTGCTGTGGTTATGGAGGAGAGACATAATTCAGAGACCGGATAGAATATAGAGGAGAATAATGCATCTTATGGCCCATTTAAAAAAAAAACTGAGGATGTTGATACAGTTGTCCTACATAATACAGTTGTTCTAAATAAACTTTTTGTTTTTTATTTTCCTTTAAGTAGTCGCTCCAAGAATTCAGTTTTCTTTCAGCCACCTTCTCTGCGCTCGCATCAAATGAACACGCAACCCATTTACTTTGGCTTTGTGCCATATGTAGCTAAATGTCTGACATTTCTCACATTTCTTGAATTAAACTAAATACAACTTACTGCACCTCCATAGCTGCTGTTGCAATCTGTCTGAAATGTGCAGCCACGCAAGAATATTGAAAGCCAGTACTGACCCGACATCTGCATATATCAGAGCGTTTTCAGAGTCAGCCTCACGCGAATAGGCTGCTTTGCTTCAGCTTGTTTGGGTGTGGTGCTTATTCTGCTTTCTTTTTCCTCTGTGTAGGTCATCAACCTGGCTTTTGAAGAGTTTGATCTAGAGCGGGCGTATGACACGTTAACAGTAGGCGACGGAGGCAAAATAGGCGATGCTCGAAGAGTCCTTTATGTGTAAGTGCAACAAAAAGCACTCTCATGTTAAGGGGCAGTTCACCTAAAAAAGCAATTTCTGTCATTAATTACTCGCATGTCGTTCCACATCCATAAGTCCGTCATTTATCTTTGGAACACAAATTAAGATATTTTGGATTAAATCTAAGAACTTTTTGACCCCCCCACAAACAGCAATACAACTACTACTTTTTAGGCCCAGAAAGATAGTAAGGGCATTGTTAAAATCGTCCTTGCAACTACAGTGGTTCAACCTTAATGTTAAGAAATGACAATTTTTTTTAACAGTTTCTCTTTTTTTATTTTTGGGTGAACTATCCCTTTAAACTTTCAACATGCATTTCCCTCACTTTACAAATGCCTCCATACCTAACTCCCTTTATGCTCTTTAGAATAGTGTGTTATTTAATCTAGCCATGGGCTAGCCAGTGACTTCAGTGCCGGTCCCAATCCCGGATAAATAGAGAGGTTGCGTCCGGCGTGAAACATTGTCAAACTTAATCATGCAAATCGTCAGTACACTGAATTTTTATACCGAATCGGTTGAGGCCTGGGTTAACAATGACCGCCATTGGCGCTGGTGACTTACAGGGCACAGGTGGAAATTGGGCTACTGTTGGTCGAAGAAGTAGGGGAGGGAAGAGAGTGCTTGGACAGAGAGAGAAGAGGACAGGTAAGAGTATAGAACTGAGAATAGGAACTCTGAATGTTGGTACTATGACAGGGAAAGATAGAGAGCTGGCTGATATGATGGAGAGAAGGAAGGTGTATACTGTGTGTACAGGAGACCAGGTGGAAGGGTAGCAAGGCTCGTAGTATAGGAGCTGGTTTTAAGCTGTTTTATTATGGTGTGGATAGTAAGAGAAATGGGGTAGGTGTGGTCTTGAAGGAGGAGTTTGGGAGAAATGTTCTGGAGGTGAAGAGAGTGTCAGACAGGGTGATAAGTCTGAAGTTAGAGATTGAAGGGGTGATGTTGAATGTTGTTAGTGATTATGCCCCACAGGTAGGCTGTGCGTTAGAGGAGAAGGAGAGATTCTGGAGTGAATTAGATGAGGTGATAGAGAGTATTCCCATGGGTGAGAGAGTGGTGATAAGAGCAGATTTTAATAGACATGTGGGTGAGGAGAACACAGGTGATGAGGAGGTGGAAAGGAAAGGAACCTTGAAGGACAGATGGTAGTGGACTTTGGCTGTGGGAAACATTTATTTTCAGAAGAGGGAGGAGCATAGAGTGACTTACAAGAGTGGAGGTATAAGCACACAAGTAGACTACATCCTATGTAGAAGAGGCAATCT
>JAZGTK010012016.1:0-15193 GCA_036877625.1 Ambastaia sidthimunki
GAAACTTACTTGACAAATAAAGTTCCCATGTTAATAAAAATAAAAAATCTATAATGTATAGTTACTGTTACACCCCTAGTGTATAGAAAATAACACTAGACAATCTGCGAAAACTATATTTGTGTTTCACAGAAATAAGTCAGTCAGAGAGATCTGAAACACAAGTAACAGAATAACTTTCTTTTTAATGAACTAATCCCTTAGAAAGCACCTTTCCATCAGTAATGAATTTACTTCTAAATTTTGTTTTGCTTTCCTGACACAAATACATACAAATGGAAACTGAGTGTTTAAATTATGTAAAACATGTAAATTGTGCTTTCTTACCTAGCTTCTTTGCTTGGTTCCATATTAAAAGGCCTTTTTAATGTTGACGTCTGCAAATAGGAATAAGAATTATCACAAGATTAGTACAAACATGCGGTTTATTTTATTGGTTTAATGTTATGTCATGTGGTTTTGGACCCTACCTGTGTTTGAAAAGGAGCAGGTGGTGGTGGTGCAGCCATTGGGGACAGTCCAGCACCCAAAACCTGAACCTGCAAACCTGCTTTACCCATAGCGAGTGCACTAACTGAACTTATGACGCCTGACTTGGCCTGTAAAATTGACCACATCTCAGGGGGCAAGGCAGAGCTTGAACTTCCCATTCAATAAAAAAAATAATTTGCCAGCTCTGAAAGACTAGCTATTCTTAAACACAAACAACTGCATTTCACTCACCTGAACAGCCTGTGTGAGGTTCGTCGTATTGATTCCTTGGTTCACTGTAGCCCCGGTTGACACAGCAGAAAATACTTGTGTGTCATTTGCACCTGAGATGAGAATAACATTGTCAGCATCGTAATATTCTGATGATAACATCTGAAGGACATAGATGTAGATGTACCAACCTGTAGTAGAGGACTTGACAAGCACAGACTTCTGCTGCAGAAGAGACTGGACTGGAGCTTGGATGGTGCCACTGGCTGTTGATGTTGCAGTCTGGACTGAAGGCTGATCTGGCAATTTATTGAACTGGTTGGTAGCCTGTTGCTGAGAAGCTTGGGCTTGAGTCTGAGCTTGCTGCTTAGCCTGAAGGAGAATGTTTTGCTGGACCTGGGTAAGCACATAGACAATTGTCTTATTACAGAGGCTAAACATCTTCAAAAATCTTAAGATCTAAAACAGCGTGCCCTAAATGTGACGGAGTTAACAGCCACAGTTGTAACAAGCAATATGAAACAAGAAACTGGTTTGTTCAGAAAAAAAATACCATTGCCAGTCTTTTGCAGAATATAATATCTATACTGTAGACAGTATGCAAAGTTTCTGTATGCCTAGAATACTGCAGAGTACTGTATGATAGTGACTTATTTCTAGTGTGACAAATGAACCGGATGTAATTGTAGTCATAACTTTCAAGGTCTGTATTAAATTGACTGGACTGCCAAACTTGCAAATTATGATGGTAACTGGATAGCACTCACATGCAATGTGACAACAGAACTGTCACACTGCATTTCACCTACTGTATTTAAAAGAAATAAAAATGTATCTGTAAGCAGTAATAAAGGGTCAAGCATCAAAGAAACAGCAAACGCAGTGCAAAACCAGACAAATACAAAGAAAAACGGAATGTACCAAAGGTCACAGGACCAGCAAAGATAAGAATTCATTGCTCAGCCTTCTACAACAGGGTTCAGATGTTCATGTTTAAACTTTTACTTCATTCACAGAACAACTAGCAGTCTTAGCTTGTTCATACAGGTCTTGAATCCACAATCTTCTAGATGCTCTATACATTGTGCCATGTGGAGGACACGGTCATTAAGATGGTTTTTTAACATGAAAATGAACACAGAAAAACATTATTGCATTTAGTATGCTAATCAATTAGCATACTAAATGACCTTAGCTGCTATATTAGCGTATTGTTTGACAGAAAGCTAACAATAGTAATTGCTAAAGCCATGTCTTCTCCAATAGTACTCAATGGTATGCAAGTTCGACAGACAAGTAACAGGCATCCTAAACATTTTATAATCCTGTGCCTTCCACAGAATATACATAAATGTACAAGGCCACCATTTTGGTTGCATATGAAATGTAATCTGTGCGACCTCAAAATGTATTTATAATTATAACTATTTGAAAAGTGAATTTTTTAACTGATGGTGGTGCTATAGAGACCCTGAAGTTGGTCACATTATTAGTCAGAATTACCACGAATCATTATTTTCCTATGTACTGTTAAGTTCATAGGTTTATCATAAACTTTTAAGAAGAATAAGAAAAAATTTAACAATAATTTGAAAATAATAATAAAAATGATCATCAGATATAACGGGGCTACATTACCTTTACTGGAACCCAAAATAGCAGGCAACTTGCATTGCATATTGTGCAGCAATTAGAAGGCTAGCATTCCAACAATAGCCAAAATTACATTTGAAAACTATTTCTATTATTTTACCATTTTATATTTTTTATTTTTTATTACTTTTATTTTGATGGGCTGTGATTTTGTTGCTTTGTGCCATTATTTCACTTTCAATTAGGACAGAAAAACTTCACAATTTTAACTAGTAAAGACACAGTGTAACAAACAAGATGATAACACGATACCTGGTGAAGCTTTTCCAGAAGCTGCTTTTGTTGGGGAGAAGGCTGTGCAATGGATGACATGGTCTGAAGCTGTGCGCTGACCAGCTGCAGGTGATGCTGCTGTTCTGTGGTCAACCCTGGCACCACAGTCACCTGCTGTTTCACTGCTTGAGCTGAGGACGAGCTTCCAGCTGGCTGGAATTGGAACTGTGCAGGAAGTGCCTGTGGAGGCTTTGGGGAACATGAGGAAGGAGGTATGTCTGGCTGCAGGGTAGCAGGCTGAGGCAAAGTCTGAGGAAGAACTTGCGGCTGGAGCTGCACATGTATTGGCTGAGCCGGCTGCTGCTGCTGAGGTGGAGGTGCTGGCTGTGGAGAACCTCCAATCTGATTGTGTATGATAAAGAGAGGCGGTAGAGATGAAGGGGTGCAGGAGCGTGAGGGAGTCTGGACCTGAGACTGGGGTTGAGGCTGTGAGGGAGGGCGAGATTGCTGGTGTTGGTGAGGAGACTGGATCTGCTGCCCAAGAGTGAGGGGAGACACCTGGGCGGGTTGAGGGCTGTCGGCCAGGGTGGGTGTTGGTGCAGGGGTGAGCACAGGCTGGGATGGGGAGGCGCTTTGGATCTTTATGGTCTGTGGATGTGCTGCTGACGGAACCTAGAGACAATATGAGGGAAAGAACAGTAAACTGTCAAACAAATGCTTTATTAATCAGCCTGTTTGTATTTGAAATCATTGTTTGTGGACGCAAAAAGCACTTTAGGGATGCACTGAAATTTCTGGCAAAAAACTGACCGGACTTCAATACCATGTGAATATTAAACAATACACATTTAAATGGTAATTTTAAAAGCAATAGTTAAAACACTGTTTCCATTGCTTTCCCTCTTCTGTACTGGCCTTCAATGATACATTAAAACGCTCAAAACGTTTAGCAATTTATAATCCTGACAAATCTGGCACCAGAACAACTTAAATGCAGAGTACAGGAAACAAAAACAAAAGAAAGTCTACATGACATAGAAAAGATTTATATCTGTACATCTGGATTTGTTATTTTATCCATTTAGAGCTTCTCTGAGTGTTCAGATTTAGAGGGATGAGAAACATCCCAAACATGCAACCATTTACAATCACTGCCAATGATGCTACAAACAGCATTGTGTGAAGCTGATCAACTGTGAAGCAGCACATTAAAGCATCCTACAGATTTGAATGAGCTATATTTGTAACTATAAAGTCTAGCAGAAACATCAAAAGGCAGATCAAGCACAATAATATTTAAATGGCTTAACATGCCCAGGCACTCTTGGATACATTAAAATAAATTTTACATGTTTTATTAACCTGGTTAAATCCAAATGACAAAAAGTCACATTAGTTGATGACAGTACAACCAGTTCCTAGATTTGTAAGTTTTCTGTATATGCGAGTTGTGCTTCCCTTCAATAATCAAAAATATTTATCATCCACAACGCAAATATCACTTAATTTGCTCTCCTCGACAAAGAACATGATTTAAAATATTTACATTCATATCATTAATTATGTCATGTTATATCACACTGTGGGATGTTATAATTTTTTTAAAAAATATTTTAAAACATTAATACAAAAAATACTCTTAAAAGATATTTGCTTAAGCTCCAAGTATAAGTAACTGTCTTAAGCAAATGTCACTAATAACTGCAGATATCTTTTCAAGATATTTTATCAAGTGTTTATTTACTTCCTGCCCATTTTAGTATGAAAGAAATTGAGTTTCTTTTCCATGTCTTCATTTCAGTGCATCACTAAAACTGTACAGTGCATTTTTAATCAACACAGCAAAAAGCAACAAACGAATATAAGCAGGACAACTGAAAAGCAAGAAGAGATAGGAAGGGAAATCGTTTTCCCTAAAACCTTAAACAATATACGATATATATATGATTATATATATCATATGAATAAATAATATATGTGATTTCTAGAATAGCAAGAATACATAGAATACTAAAATATCTATAACTGTTCAACAGGTACACATCTAAACAGAACAGACACCACTGGGGCCTTATTGGTGAAACACAAGGACAGCATCTTTAAAAGGAACAACAAAAAAATTGTTCACAGACAAGAATTCTAATAAATATAGAAGTAAAAATCTAAATCAAAAACTTAGTGATAACTTATAAAGTGATAAAGGTTATTTAGGGCAGCGAGCAAGTGGTCAAGATCCAATCTGTGAAAGTGATCTTGAAAGTAATTTCTCTTGGGGAGTGCTGGGAGGTGGTGGTGGGGGGGTTGATTGAGGTTAAAAACAGCAATTACTGTATGTGAGCAAAGCAGAAGTAGTGAGTTGAAAATGTTAATATGGATAGTGTGAGTGGCACAAAGATTTACAGAAAAGGAAACTGAAATACGGGCCACTTGTCTGTCACTCCATGCTCATTGGAAGATGCACAAAGATGATGTATTTGTAATCAAATAAAGTTTCTATAGCTCCTTCGGTGCATATAACACTACATAACACATATTCAGAAGAGCAATGACTACACTGTTATTCGCATTAACCCATTTCCCAATTAGCATTAATGTAGTTTGGCAAGCTTCCGGCTCAAAAAATCATGCAAATTACCAGGAAAAAATAATTATTAGGGTGATAAACACATGCACCGTTTCAACACTACTGCAATCATAATTGACAAACAGTATTACATTAAAGTGACAACGACAAATTATCAAAAAATCCAGATCAGCAGTGGACCAAAAAGAAAGCAGGAAAAGTAAACCAGACATGATTGATGATAGAGTAAACAGGCAGAGTGACAAAGCAATTAACAGGACTCCAAGCAAGGAGAACAGTGGAACAGACAAGATAGAGGGATTATTGCTGGGAGACAGAGGTCCAGTGGCAGTGGTAGCAACAAGTGGGTGAGGCTAAGTGCAGAGCTTAAGCTCGTCTACCTTGTTAACCACCATGTGGGCAGGGCCAAGAGAGGGGCTGGGACTCTGCCTCTGCCGAGTCTCAGCTAACAAGCTGTCATGGCCTGAATGGGCGGGACCAGAACTGCTGCTGCTGACGATAACAGATGCAGGTACACCCACAGTGGCAGGTGGGTCTTTTCCTGCTTGCTGCTGTTGGTCCTAACATGGGTACATTTATCAGTTCAGGAATGGAAGTAAAACAACAATCCAATGTGGTCAGAGGTCAGCTTGGGGATCAAGTTATGTTAGCTTATTTACGAAGGCACACAGGTTGTAAACAGCAGATAAAGCTTAAAGACACCACACACTGACCTGCTGCAGGAACATCTGTAGAGACTCTTGGCTAAGGATCATGCTGGAACCAGGGGATGTGAACAACAACTTTCCTGGGCTGTGTTGTGCCTGAGGACCCAAACCCATCATTGAGGATGTGGCCATAGTTGGAGAAGGAGATGAAGGAACCGAAGTGGCCACTGAAACCAGTGGAGCTGACTGAACCGTGAGAATTGAAGGCTGTGATTGGGCCTGCACTGGTGGGACAGCTGGATCTGTGGAGCCGCCCAGCACTGTGATACCCTCCCCAGGCTGGCATGGTGCCATGGCAGTTGTTCCACTGCTACTGTTACTGGGAATGCCACCGGACTGCTGTAATGTCTGTAAACTGACTGCTGGACTAAGGCTCTCCACAGACAGGGAGTTCTGTATTGGCATGCCTTGGATGACTGTTTGTACATGGCCCGTTACTGGATGGGCTTGTGTCTGTGTTTGGGCTAGGGACACTGGCATCTGAAACAGTGTGGGCTGACCCATCTGACCGGGCTGGAGCTGAATGTGTCCAGAGAGAATATGAGCAGCAGCAGGATGACCCTGTGAGGCCAACACCTGGCCCAAGTTGATGTTCTGATTGGCTGTCAAAATCTGATTAGCAATTATTTGTCCTCCAGGTCCCTGACTGGTAATGATGTGACCACTAGGATGCTGGGCCAGGATTTGACCTCCAGCCTGAAGCCCTGGTAAAAGAAATTGGTGGTTTTGGCCCTGTAGGACAGTTTGGGAGGGAATAACAATGCTGCCCTGTTGGTTTAGTAAGTGAACACTCAGTGGTTTGCCTGAAGTTTGGGGGGCCTGTTGCTTAAAGAGCGCTTGAGAAAACTGTGTTCCCTGTGATGCTGCCTGCGTGCTCAACACTACGTTAGAGGCAGGCTTCCCAGTGAGGAAAGTTACATTCTGACCAGCGGACACTGGGATTTGCTGCACCCCGACAGCCTTATTAGCATCATTTGGCAAGGCATGTGGGGCTGGAAGTTGTTGCTGTTGCTTAAAGATTTTGGGTTGGATGGCACCCCCTTGTGGAGGTTTGGGCTGTATTGGCGTTGGCGTTCGCTGGATGATGACATTCTGCATGATTTGGCCTTGAGGCTGGGGCTGAGACCCAATTCCTGTGCTCAAAGATGCATTACCAAAACCCACAATACCACCAGCTGTGGCCATTGTAGTTGCACTGCTGTTGGTGTTTGTGTTGCTTAGGCAGACAGCTGGCCCATTTAAGGCAGGGGACCCTAGAGTGGCTTTGCCCCCTTGAATTAAAAGTCCACCTCCTGAACCCAATACAGAGCCCCCAAGCCCAGCTTGCGTTCCAGCGCTTGCTGCCTCAGGCCCAGGTTGATGCAGTTGGTAGCCACCCATAGTTTTTGCTAAGATCTGCTGACCAGATGGGTTTATTGTCATTACAGTGGGTTGGCCAACAACTTGAATTTGTCCAATGCCCAATGGTCCAGACTGACTGCCATTTGGTAAGGCCTGAAGGCTTGAAATAGGCTGAAGAGTTACATTTCCAAGCCCAACTTGCTGCACAAATGGTTGGACACTGATGGCCTTGTTCATGACCTGGGGTTGAAGCTGCAGGCCTGGATGGGCCAGGACTGAGCCAAGCATGTCTGGGGTGGCATTAGAGGGTGCATTAGGGGTGCCTTGGCTAGGAAAAATCTGAGTTGCACCTCCAATGCCCACCCCAGACAGGCCAGCATCAGGCAGGGGTTGGACTATCTGTGTAAGACCAGTTAACCCAAAGGAGCTGAGATCAAGCTCGGCATCTGCCTCTTGAAGGCTCTGCTCTGTGATGTTTGCCTCTGCCAGACTCTGTTGCAAAATGTCACAGGTCTCATGATTTGTCCCAACGCCATTGCTTCCGTTGTCTCCTCCTGGCGATCCCCCCAAGATGTCATCGTCCTCCAGAAAGTCCAAATCAACACTGACTCTAGGGAGGCCTGGCTCATTTGATGACAGTTGAGCCTGTGCCTGGACCTCAGGAACATGGCCCTGGAAGAGAAAGAGAGACAAATGTTAGCAGGATGCCCTGGCAACACATTCCGAAAGGGGAAGGATTAAAATGGTAGGGATGGAACTGGGAATGTAGGCCTCTGGCACACTCCAGGACCGTGATTGTTGTAGATGCAGATCTGGTGAACAAAGCAAATCTAATTTGAACAGGAGGGCTGAAGAGCAAGTGCTATGAAAAAGGATGGAGACCTTTGGGGGAAATTACTCACCCCAGTGCTGGAGAAGAACGAGCTGGACGGGTCACTTGAGCCATCCAAAAGGTCATCAGTGTCCAGCTACAGACAGACATACCCAGGATAGGACAGGCAGAAATCACAGCACACAGACAGGTGTGTGAAATGGACAGGGAGCAGACGCAAAGGGAGCAAAAAGTCAGACAGAGGACAGGCAAGGAAAAAGCAAAGTGAGGCCAGTGCACCAATCAACCAGAACAAAATGCAGGCATAACCAAGACATTTACAAGTTAAAAGGGCAAGCAAACAGGAGTCAAAAGACAGAAAACATTAGATTAGTATGTTATATATATATGAAATAACAAACAAGGAAAAATCAGGACTGAAATAAAGAGGAGCGATTAAGTAGTAAAGAAAGGATAAAATATGCCGATTTAGGGCAGAAATGTAAAAAAAAAAAACTGTAAGAAGCTGAGGGTAAATCCTTTCTGAGGTGTGCTGTTTGTGTGATTTGGGTTTCCAAAGTGACATTTCAGAACTCAGCTCCCTCCATCAGTAAAATGAAACTTTACCAAAAAAAGGTTTTCGTTTTCAGTACTCACATGTGTTTCTGATCCATGAAGAAAATCATTGAGTGCTTGTGGGTCACTGTAACACAGGAAAACATTATTTAGCTGGGTCTACAAACAACCAACACTCAGCTCACTTTATCCAAAGTGATGGATAAAGTGAATATCCAAAGTGATGCACTATATTAAACATATGTTATTGTGTTAAAATCAGTGCACTTACCAAATTACATCTAGCAAGCACCTGCCATCTTCATCATCCATGTCAACTACATAAAAAGACAATGATGCAAACATTAATTAGAGAAACATGTTTAACAGTTTTAACATTAACTTTTTACTTTAAGCATCACACAGCCTACACCAGCCAATGAAATGTAGGTCAATTAATTTAGTAACTGTAATATTTGAAACTGCCTTTCATAAGTGACAAGAACAATGGAGAACATTAAAAACAAAGTGATTTGTGACCTACAATTAAATTGAGATGCTTTGATATTTTAAAAAAAAAATCATTCTAATAACAACATAAAATTATAGAAATTAAAAATACAGAAACATCTTAAAGAAACACATACATTACATTTTATATGAAACATTAAATCAGGCTTTACAAATAGCTTTACGATGTCAGTCTTTGAACCCATTTATGTTCAACTGAACATTTTGTGCTAATACTGAATAAAACAGAGATTCTGGTGCCTTTACAAAAAAATATTTCGAAGTAAAACCCGTGAATATTTTCTTTACATCAAAAACAGAAGCGGTTGAACTTTCGTGTGGAGCGAGAGAAGATGAGGGAAAAAGCGCGCGCATCACTTCACATTCTCACACAGACATTAGAAAACATCACTGAAAAGCAAACATTAGGATTTACCGACTCGCAAGCTCTTATTTTCGTGAATTAGGCGTACTTGAAAAAGTCATTACGCTGGTCGCGATCGTAAAGTCTCACCCTGAACAATCAAAACCACTGAATTGACGATGAGGTAGGCGGGGACGCAACTAATGTTTGTTAGAGGAGAAATAAACACAGCAGAGCATGCCATCGTTTACACACATTTAAAGGTTCTTCTCACTAACACACATATGAAAGCACTGGAAGAGCATCTCACATAGAGTGGTGATCTTACTGGAGACTGAATGGACACTCGGGACCTCAAGAATACGGCGGTATTTTTCACCCATTGCAAAACTGCAATAGGTCACTCGACATTCTTACGGGTGCAATGCAATGCACTTTATTTGTGCTCCCTTTAAAAAATGTAACCGTTCCGTGGCCTTTATCGTCACTATTTACGCGTTTTTCATGCACAGTCTTCTGCAGATTCAGTTAGCTACCGCTAACTAGCTTCCTAGCTGCAATTTCTGCGTTTACAGACGCAATACGAACATATCTGCAACAACAGATTTCAGAAACGTAGTATTTCTGACATTACAACGTATTTGTTGGAGACAACGCACACAAATTGTTGGTATTTGGCGTTCGGTCCCCAATAGACGCAATTGCGTAGCCTATCTTTATCCCTGCTAAATATGAGTTTATGTTGGAATACTCTTGGACTGGGGGTATGCTTGGGAATTCGCTGTAAAATCAACATATTCGCCGACCTATGCAGCGACCCGGACACAATAAGCGGGCAGAGATAAAGTCTATGAACGGCGTGCAACACGCAAAGATTGCAGCGCTGTTATAGTTATTGAGAATAATAGAGAAATTGCTACATTGTAACAAACTCACCCGAGACGATAGAGGCGCAGGCGGCGCGGGGTCTCCAGTACGGCCCTGCACGGGCTCCGCGTCAGGACCTGAGCACAGAGCTCAGAAACAGGAAACAGAGGCCCGGAGCGTTTGCCTGATTAATAAACAATAACACCCCGGTGATGCTATTGCGGCAGTAATATATGTTGCATATGTTGCTATAATATATCAGTCCAATGTTACACTTTATCAATGCGTTAATTTTACCTGTAGTAGGAACGTGTTAAATTAAATGTTATTCTATCCTGTTTTACCTTTGTAAACATGTCACAGACGTACAGTGCAATGTGCTGTGTTTTTGTATTGTTGTACATGCATTCAGACACCTTTGATCTGCTTTTATGTGTAAAATGTGGTTTTCTTTAATTCACAGAACAATGTCATGTAAGCAAAATGGGACATAAAATACACACACAAAACAAAAATGCATGCAAATATTTATTACAATGTGTTAAATAATGCGTTAAGGAAAGGACACATTTTCCTACAAGCGTTAGAAAGGAGTTCCTCCAATAAAAAAGCAGGCGGCTTTCTGTACAGCTTCACACTGGGTCCGATTTGTTTTTTATGACAAAGGAGTCTGTTTTGATGAAACACTGTAAACTGTGATTGGTCATCGTTTTTAAACATCACAAATAAGGGGTGGCGCGACTTTGAGCATTACAGTGGAGGATTGGCTTATTTGTAATAAAGGCTAAATTAACCATTTGCCCCCTTAAATAAAGGTATTTTATGAAGTACGTGTAATGGGCGTGGTCTGTATCTTGTTTATCCTCTTTGATTGGTCGAAATTAAAGTCGTGCTTGAATTTCCCTTACAGTTAGGATGTGGCTTGGACTTCGACAATTGCCCCGGCGCTTTAAAATCACTGCTGGTGTGACAGAAATATCACAGTGAATAAATTTTCATAAGCAACCACCACCCACTCTTTCCTCTTTGTCCGCTTTCAACTGCGCATGCCCGCCTAGAGTAAATGGAGACGTCTGCCTTCAGCCATCGCATAACCAATCGGCGCAGCATATAGCTCTGTACTTAACTTTATCTTACAACAATTAATTATTACAAATATTTATAGTCTTGAGAAATTTGAATCACTGCCTACGTTAGATCGTTTCCACAACAGACCTAAATGCTAACGCCACTTACGCTTTTTTTACAGCGTCCAGCAGAGGGCGCCAATTTCACTTCAAGCGTACGAGTGGTCACGTTTTATATATATTATTTTTTCTTTTATATATATATATAAGTGTATATTTTTTAAATAATTTAAATGAATGTATTTGTGTATCATAAGTGATATGTATATAATTCATATGTATTCTAATTCTTATGTATAATTCTTTTTTTTGAAATTACATGTCTGTAATAATGTAATGTACATTAATGTCATTAATATGTATATGTAATGTAATAATATATATGTTACAAGGGAAATATATTTATCAGGCACAAGTAGATAAATATCAGTATCTGGCCCCTGTCTGTATCTGCATTAACTAGTTCCGCCAAATATTCTTTACGACAACTTCCTGCCGTATTCTGATAGACCGATGTCGTACGTTTCTGCAGAATCACTATGGCGTCTGCTTTGAAAGAAACTGCGGGATTGTATGAAACATTAAAAGCCGAATGGAATAAAAAGAATCCAAATCTAAACAAATGTGGTGAGATCCTAAGCAAACTTAAGGTAAGACCAATGGGATTTGGCAACAGTCCTGGACAAAAACGGCATATTTGGCTATGTTACTGCCTTTACATTTAGCAATCGTGTTAACAATAATTACCGTTTACTACCAGCAAACACTTCAGTTTTAGCTAGTTTGGTAGCAAAGACAGTTATATATTCATATATATTGTGAATTATGTAAAGGTGCTGGGTTTGTTGACCACTGCAGAGCGTTTGTTAGCTAGCCCAAAACTGGGCTCTGTCAAAAATGACAGTGAACTGATTTTATATATATATAATCAGTTTACGATTATCAGTCATAGTTAATTGTTCTGACATTTGTATGCTGGACTTTATTCTTTATAGGTTTCCCTTTTGGAGTTGAACTTTTTACCAACTACTGGGGCCAAACTAACAAAACAACAGCTTATTCTTGCCAGTGAGTATTTATGAAGGGTTAATATCAGTTTTGTGCAGTGTTCTAAGTTTAACAGCCAGTGAATTCAGCTTTTTGTTTTTTTTACAGGAGATGTTTTGGAGATTGGAGCTCTATGGAGCATTCTGAAGAAAGACATCCCCTCTTTCGAACGTTACATGGCTCAGCTTAAGTGTTATTACTTTGATTACAAGTAATTACCTATCTTGGCTTTACACCATATTTAGTCACTTTTATATCTACTGTATTGTTTATGCAGCAGTGTATTATATGCTGTTTTGTAAACCATTATATATTGTTCTATACAATGTCTGTACTAACACTTTCCTTCTATTTATAAAAAAAAGAAGGGTGGGGAAACAATTACACTTGTAAATTATTCTATGCTAGGCTAGGGAAACTGGCACGACGCTTCCACACTGTTGCCTTTTTTCGTTGATTTACTGTTTCTATTGTTCTTTATTTGTAAGTCGCTTTGGATAAAAGCGTCTGCTAAATGCCTAAATGTAATGTCCAACAATAACTGGTTTAATCTAATAGTGTAATTAATTGCCACATTCAGAAGAAAATTTGAAGGCAGATACATTGTAATTTGGGCAATTAGAGTAACAGCAAGAGTAGTTTATGTATTTTTTGGTGGTCTGTACTGTTTATTTGCTAGCACTAATTAATACATTATGTTTAGAACTGTTTTAGGCCTTGAATTAGCTCCTCTCACAATCGATTCTGTGTTCTTTGCAATTCCACAGGGATGAGTTACCTGAATCAGCTTACAGGCACCAGTTGCTGGGTCTGAATTTGCTTTTCCTGCTTTCTCAGAACAGAGTGTCTGAGTTTCACACTGAGCTGGAAAGACTGAGTGCAAAAGACATCCAGACCAACGTCTACATCAGACATCCAGTTTCATTAGAGCAGGTGTGGGAAGAATCTAAAAAATTAATGCCAATATTTACACTGATTGCATATGGTAATGTAATTTGTTACACCTACCTCTGGTAAGTTTTTTAAGCAAACATCTATCTTCTTGCCTCCCCATTTAGTATTTAATGGAGGGCAGTTACAACAAAGTTTTCCTTGCCAAAGGAAATATCCCTGCTGAAAGTTATACCTTCTTCATTGACATTCTCTTGGACACTATCCGGTAGGGGTTTGTATTATTAATTGTGTCTTGGCAGTAATCAAATGTAGGTGGTAAACTGTTTTGGATGACTTGGTTTTTACTGCAGTATTATCTTCTTTTATAGAGATGAGATTGCAGGCTGTATAGAGAAAGCGTATGAACAGATCCAGTTTAATGAGGCCACGCGGGTGCTTTTTTTTTCCTCTCCAAAAAAGATAACAGAATATGCTAAGAAAGTAAGTATGTAATCACATGTTCTCGTTCTGTTATATTCTCAGTCTTTTAATCTAGTTATAGAAGAGTGACGTAACAGACAGAAGAATGCTTCAATTTCTGAGATAATGACATGGTTTTGTTTTGTGGTCCACAGAGAGGCTGGACCCAGAGCCCTGATGGATACTATTCATTCAGCTCCCAGCACCAAAAGACTGAGGAAGTAACCATCCCCTCCACAGAGCTGGCCCAACAAGTCATCGAGTATGCAAGACAGCTAGAAATGATTGTGTAGTGTGATTATAGCTCATTTGAACACGTATTCATAAAGGTTTATGTTTGTTTATCAAAATATACAAATAAAACCTATTGTACAGTGGCCATATGTTAATAGTCAGTTTAGACACAGGATGACACAACGCCAAAGAATGATTCTTGATGGGGCCAGCACTCTTGGGCCTAGCTGTTCAATTTTTACTTTCTCTATGCTGTGGAGATTCTACATTTCTTAGTCTGTTGTTTTTTTGTTACCTTTTGCATCACCAGTGAACATCCAATGGCTCAAAATACGTTTTTAGAAATACATATTCATATTTCATGCACCATTTATTTTCCACTGCAGGGTTTTATTAAAAGTAACCATGTGAAAATATGATGGATGGTCGATTTGTCTACTTTTTTTAGTATACTAAAACTTCACTACTTGGTTGTTGTTGCCTGTTTAATTGTTACATGGAACTAATGCATCTAATGAATAAAACCTTTTTTCAGTTTTTTTTAAAATGCACTGTGTTACACTGTGGTTAACTGCTCATGGTTTTGGTTAGGAAGTTGTGTATTAAACAGCCCATATGTCACCATTTGCACACACGTAACTGCAGTTTACTACACAGCTGATTTTGTAGGGTGGCTTACACAGGTGGTCAAGTGGTTTGTGTGTATAAGCGTTTGAAAGGATGCCAGAAGGATGTCAACAATTTTAATCTCTGATTTCATAGGTTTGTTTTCTTTTGTCTTAAAGTTGGCACAAGCTCTGGCTTTATATTTGTTCTTGGCCTTTGAAGGAAATGGGAGTTAAGTCTGTGCTGGGGAGGAGTTCAGCTCAGCAGCAAGGGGGTCCTTAGTACAAGTAGTGTATAGTGGAGGCAAGCTGGGGTATCTCTTATACCCCGTGGAACACCACCCTCTTTGTCTTTTTTAAAAGTTTTTGTCTTGATCGTCTGTGAAGTCCCAGTGAAGTTGTTGGAAGAAATAGCAATGGAGCTGCCAGTTTCGCTGTGTAATGCCTGGAGGACTGGAACTATTGTTTTATTGTACAGCCTAATTATTTTATTGAATAAAGGCACTCTGACCTTTTGAAT
>JAZGTK010012017.1:0-15193 GCA_036877625.1 Ambastaia sidthimunki
ATAAAGGTACACAACTTTTTTTTTAAATATACAAAATCCTAAGAAATATGCCAGTCATTAAAAATTAATTTGAAAGGATGAAACACAATAGTGAAATAAGACAAAAAATAAAGCCAACTTACTTCAGAAATGCTGCAGATAAAGCGGCTGTATCATCTGTCTGTTGATCATTAGTAAAGAGCCCAAAACTATTGAGCATTTGTGTTCTTTTCTGTCCTGAAGATGCACTTAAATTCTTCTGACAGGTGCTGGTGACGTTTGCACAACTTTTCTCATCTGTCTCAAGCTCAACATCAACAGTGACTGAGGAGCAAACCTGAGATCTTTTAGGACTGGTGTCATGGTCCATCAAAACCTGACTGTTCTCTGAAGTCCTGCCTCCATCAGCATTCTCCACACAAGAGCCTCCCACCTGTTCTGACAAAGACCCACCTCCCTCATCTGGACCGTCTGTGGTCACAGGCACGTCCTCTCTCACATCTTTTCCGTGTCTGACACACTCACAGTTGGAGGAGGTGGAAGCGTGTGACTGTGGAGATCTTCCAGAGGAAGATCTGTCAGACCGGCGGGACTGACCGCTTGACTGTTTCTTAGGAGAGTGTGAACGCCCCCTGTTGGGGTTGTTGGGGTACTGCTGCTGCTGAGGGTTCTGGAAGAAGTTCTGCCAGTGTTTGGGTCTGTAGTTATTGTATCCACCTCTTCCTCCACGCTGAAAGTGGCCACGGAAAAAACCCTGACCTCTGCCGCGGAAGTAATACGGCCTCCGGAAGCCCCTGCAGTTTCCTCCAAATCCACGCTGGTTCTGATACCCTCGTGTGTAACTGAACTCCCGGCTGTGAGACGGGGAACGAGATCTGGACCGAGAGCGAGACCTGGAGCTGCAAGACAATGAGAAAAGCACTGAATAAAAGCTGCAGGTGTAATGTCAAGTTTAGCCACATGATGGACCTACAGGTTTATAAACACACAGTTGTAGTGTCTTGTAGGTCTCTTGCACCAACATGTCTTTACATGTAACTAAATAAACGCTGATATGCAGCTGTAAGCAGTTCAGACTGTGAACTGTACACTGGTTTACAGAATGTACAACACACAGAATATGTGTCATATAATCTCACTGGAAAATGAAAGCAAAAACTGAAACACTTCAATACAATGTTCACAGCAACCTTTACCACCAAACTGAGTTACATAATAAACAGAGACGGCATCAAACTAACTGCAGCATTCTATTAAACCTGCAGTGCTTGTACAGAGTGAAATGTGATACAGTTATTGTTACTTAAACATTTTTACAATGCAAACAAGCAACTACAAACACAATGATTGTAATAAAAATAAACGTTCTGCCTATTTTCTGCAGTTTTCACTCACCTGATGTGTTGTTTCATTGGAAGACAGTGTGAGAGGTTATGAACATGACTCAGTGAGCAGTGGGGACTGTACATCTCTACTGAGTGTGGATGGAAAGAATCGGTCACATGGCTCATATGGGAAAGATTGCTACTCTCTCTCTCTCTCTCTCTCTCTCTCTGAAGCTCAGAGGAGCTTCTCAGTCTGACAGTTTCAACACATTTGTGTTTGACTAACTGAAGGTCAATTGATCTTTGATGAACAATAATGAATTGTTCTGTGTTCTTGTAAATAAAGAGGATTTGTATTTTTTAAATGATTGGATGTTTTTGTTCAGAAACTCAGAACACGTGATTGTTTGACCCTTGACGTGGTTTGAAACACTTCATATATATTTTATTTCCCTGGACGTCAGAAAAAACTTTCTGAAACTGTGGTCAGCAGCAACAGACAAAACCTGATTTTCCTTGCAAATAAGGGCTATAACACAAAAGCTCCCCAGCATTTTATTTGCATGAAAAATCAACATTATATTCCTCTCATCTATACGTGTACAATATCAACCACATATTAGGAAATAAGGTGCATGTGGCAAAATCACGCAACCCCTTTCAGAGAACTGAAAGTATGTATCAGTTATTGTCTCAGACTGTGTGGGAGATCTTTGGCAGGACTGGTTTACATCTGACTACCTAAGAAGCTCTTTTGAGCTGTAAGCACAAAACCAGAAGAACAGTTTTAGCACAGGAAACAAGAAAACGTGGTGAGCCTTCCAAAACCACAGCCCTTCCCTAACATCAGACTTCATGATGACAAAAAACATTATACAACTCTGGGAGAGTGGAAACATGCCGAGTTGATTTCTGTAGTCAAATGAGTCTTTTCTGAGCCCCGTTACAGCAGTAAAACACCTTTACAGCAGTTAAAATACAGGCTGTTTTCCTCGAAGTGTTTATGTCTTATGTAACTGCAGCCTGGCATATCTGGGTATATAAGTGATACTGGCTCTGCTGTGCTGATTTAACAATGAGTCACAGGAAATCGAGTGTAAGTGGTGTGTGCTTACAATTAAGTTATATTGTGTGTTTACAAGAAAATTAAAACGTTTTTCTATCTGCACAATCTTTTGGCCTTAATTTATTTTAAATGAACAGCTTTGTGTGTAAACAAAATGAATTTTGTTACTCAGTGATTAAAGACTGAACTATGGCACACAGGTATGAACCACCTTCATGTGTAATATGATATGAAAATGTATCTGTGTGTTTAACACGTCATACAGGTGAATAAAACACAGAATTTGCATGTTTTTGCTTAAGTCTATGATTAAATAAGTTCAGCATTAGTTTTCCATTATGTATGTAATATATTAAAATATGGTTTACCTCTAAATTTAAATATACTTTACAACATGAAAGTGGGGACTGAAACTTAACCTAAACTTAAACCTTAACATACAAATTCTGACTGAAAACTGCGACTGAAGCTCACAGTGAAACTCAAAACTGACATCTGCTGTGAGCTGTAGAGATTTACTGCCGCAGAAACTCACTCATATCTGCGCTTTCTTGATCTGGAGCGAGAATCAGAACTGGATGTGGAGGCTGATCGGGAGCGAGACCTGGACTCTGATTTAGACATTGTTGCGTGTGCAAATGTACCTGTAACCAAACAAAAACCATTTAGAGTAAAAAAAGATGATGTAATTAAATGGTTGATGATGACCTGCAGTCTGACACTTTGAGTGTAAATAAATGTATATTTACAGCTTTTGAGTTTATGGACTGAATCTTTAGAAGTTTCTCATCAGAAGTAGCAAATCCATCCTGCAGTAAAAACTAAAACAGACTCTTGTTTCATTTCTTTTGACCGCTTGTTGATTATAATTGTCTGCAGACTTTTGGCTGGTAAGCAGAGTTTAAATATTCACTTTATTTCAATATGAAGGAACTACTGAAATACACTTGAACCTTTAAACAAATATCAAAAGAATCAAACTATTATCTAAACATTTCATCTGTCTGTTCCTGTTTGGTGGAACGAGTCTCTATCATTTACACAATCTGCTGACACCATCACAACCCTCAACAGCTGAACACACACTGCTATCAGTGTTAATGTTTAACCTACATAACAAGTATTTCATGTAAACATATTCTGACTAATAAAAAGAAATCTTCCTCTTCCTCTTCTTCTTCTGCACTGCTGTAATTTACTTACGGACAAAATCATTTTCTAAACAATGAAATGTAAATGTGACAGAAGTGACTGAAGATCTGTTTGATGTCACCCCAAAACTCACACACTGTGTGTTCAGCGATGCATCAGTTTCATGTTTTCAGCACCTGTCACAGAGATCAGTAAACTTAGTTTCTGATGCCTAACAGAGAGCATGAAATATACATGAAAAATAAAACAGTACTAAACACACATCCTTCATTTAGTGATCACTCATGCTCCATTTATTCTGCTCATCACAGCTGCACCTCCATCATTAACTCACAGAACCTGCCGTTGTCTCAACACACACACACATCAAACAGAAGAGAAGAGAGTGAATTTATTCTCATGTGAATAAAGAGAAAGTGAATGAATGTGATTCTTCTGAACTGTTCTGTAACATAAAGTCAAGTTAAATGTGTTTGCTTCATAAAAACACTTACCTGTGTTTTGATTAATCCGGAATGGGGAGATGAAAGTATTGTCAAATTTCTTCTGCACAGTTGATAAATAATGTCCTTTAGTTTTGAAACAAACTCACTCGTTATGTTTAAATCATTCTGGTAAAATTCATTAGTTCAGTTCTGAAGCATCAGACAATCAGACGCGCTGTGTTCTCATCACCTCTGCAGCTTAATGTGTTCAGACTGAAGCGGGTCTGATGCTGCAGGTTCAAGCCGCTGGATTCACTCTGTCAATCAAATGAGCGTCGACCTTTAGTCCCGCCTCTTTCTCCGCCCACATGTCTATTAAAGAAACAGGCGGAAGTTTCTGCAACAAATGAACTTCATTCAAGTTACAGCATAAGAGAAAGATTAATATTTATACTGCAAGATCTTTTTTCTGGAGAGTTCTTTGATGTTATGATAAAGACTGTTATTGTAACTAGTTTATCTTGACACTGGACCTCTATATAAAACTGATGCTAAAGTCAAGAGTTGGGTCTGGTTATATTAACGCTGTTTTTATGTTTCTCTTTGCAAGGCAAATATTGAGC
This sequence comes from Ambastaia sidthimunki, assembly GCA_036877625.1. Classification (NCBI taxonomy): domain Eukaryota; kingdom Metazoa; phylum Chordata; class Actinopteri; order Cypriniformes; family Botiidae; genus Ambastaia; species Ambastaia sidthimunki. Next base: position 4,571 of record JAZGTK010012017.1, read on the forward strand.
CATGTGTGTTTGGACTAGTTAATCAATCCATGCAGGAGACGTGAGGACCTGATATAACAGCTCACATTCATTTACAAATCAAATAAACTTGAACAAAAACAACACAAAAACGTAACACGTAGTTATTTGTTATAGTGCATGTGGATAAAAAACTGAACTTCAGCTGAACTCTGTATTCAAATTAATTGGTTGTATCATTAGTATCATTAACATTAAACAGGAAATTAGACACAATAAGTATTAAAATGATGAATTGATTGATTCATTTTAAATCCTTAAATGAATGTATTCAATTATTAGTTTTACGTTTATCAAATAAAACTCTGCTAAACCCAGAGCAGAATTAAAACAGTATTTGCTGTTTTACTGACACTAAAGGTGTCAGATGGTGCCAATCTGTTTTTTAAACTCAACAGTAACAACAAAATCTAAAAAAACCAATTTAACCAAAAACAGAAATTTTCCTGAAAGCCTTCAGTGGAACTGATGTGATCTGATATAATTGTGTGTCATTATCTTCTCAGGTTTAATTAGCATGAGCTCATTTGTCTGCTCCTCAGATGACACTGATGTTAGGTTTACATGCATTTATTTTCTCTTACACAAACACTGTGACTTGTTAACAGCAGGTTGACTAATAAACTGAAGTTCCTCTTATCTTGCTGCTGGTTAATGTGGTTGAACTAACACACCAGCTCTTGAAAGAAACTTGACCCGCAGATAAAGACCTGGTTACCCTGGTTGGGTGTCCAGAAGAGGTTTATTTTTAAGAAGCTCAAGTGTGCCAACACAGCAGGTGAGGCAGAATGACAAAACTACCACAGCCCTGCAGGAGATAGAGATTTAATATCCAGAAATACATACGGTCTTCTGTCTCCCTAAACCAAGCAGATGATTATCATGTTAGAAAGCTAGAATGACAGATGAATCTGTCTATATGTAAGTCTGTGAAAATAATGATATGAGTTTTTGTGTCAGCCAATCATCTTCATCTAAACACAAAAATGTAATTCTGGCCTCATGACATCTCACCTCATTATCATCTAGACGATCATTCAACCACTTCACGTTTATTGTCTAACAAAACTCAGTGAGTCATATTTCATCCACTCACAGAGAGCACAGTGACTCAGAAGAGTGAAACTGACCAGACTTAACCAGTTTAGTTTCTGATGGGAAAACCACACTGGTGTAGATCAAAGATACTTGATCACAAAGCCCAGCAATGCCCAAATGCATGTAAAGCAAAAGGTCCAGCCGTCCATTTATCTGCATGATGACCACATTATTCTCCACCCCTTCAGAGACTAATGTTTTAAAATCGTAGGATCAACCACAACTCTCAAACTCAAGATTAACTGAAAGTTTTAAACAAAGGCAGTCCAGACCAGAGTAAACTCAACCCTTACACTCAAGCTATCCCAAGACTGTTAGAGTGACAGAACCTGTCTTCATTTCCATCACCTCCATTATCCTTCATGTTTGAATTAATTCATCATAACGTCCTTCCAAACTATAACTCACAGACGGGATTCTAAAAACAGACATGATAACACAAGCAGCACTGTAACTGTAACTGCAGAAATCCCCATGGCAACGACACAATGTTAAAACCAGTCGTTTGTGGTCCATATAAAGTTACAGGGAATGTTGGGCCGGATTTCATGCTACAGATTCTCTGAAACAGTTGCAGCAAAGAACAAATGTTGAGATTTGCTGCCGTCTGCTGTGTATAAATGACAGATGCCTCACAAATAATGTTCACACGCCCACAGCTATGACACGTGGTGTCCTGCGCTTGTCTGAGTTATGCAGATGACACATTACAGTGTATTACCTTACAAACCTCAACCTGTACATCAAAAGCAATGATAAGTCTGTAACATGATGGAAACCTTTCTGTGTGAGGTAAGAAAACAGAACAGAGAATCTGAAATCTGGTCAAAGGAATCAAACACCGCAGCTCATGAGAGCTGGTCTCATGCATTAAACAGAACAGAGAATTCACGTCTGTCTGCAGGTGAACGCATGTGCTGAGGCAAGCAGACACTATTGCTGACCAGGCCCTGATGAAGGGGTGAGTGAGGGTACAGAGCTAAGCCAGGATCCCTGTTTCCAACCCTGGGTGCCAGCAGAGCTGATCAGATGTCCTCAACAATGCTTCTGAAATCCAGCTCAGTGCCAAAACCTGCCGGGCTCGTACCCGTTTCCCAGCCTGTCCCCCCGCAGCCTCTCCTAGAGATTAAACACTCGCCTGCAATGATGCGGTCACATTTAACTTCCAGGAGCAAATATATGTAAATACACATCCTGCCTGTCTGTGGCAGCAAAAAGCAGGAGGACTGAGAGGTTACGTTTAAGGTGTTAGGTTAGTGTCAGTTTAAGGTGTTAGGTTAGTGTAAGTTTAAGGTGTTAGGGTAGGTTTAAGGTGTTAGGTTAGTGTAAGTTTAAGGTGTTAGGGTAGGTTTAAGGTGTTAAGTTAGTGTAAGTTTAAGGTGTTAGGTTAGTGTAAGTTTAAAGTGTGTGGGTAGGTTTAAGGTGTTAGGTTAGTGTAAGTTTAAGGTGTTAGGTTAGTGTAAGTTTAAAGTGTGTGGGTAAGTTTAAGGTGTTAGGTTAGTGTAAGTTTAAGGTGTTAGGTTAGTGTAAGTTTAAAGTGTGTGGGTAGGTTTAAGGTGTTAGGTTAGTGTAAGTTTAAAGTGTGTGGGTAGGTTTAAGGTGTTAGTTAGTGTAAGTTTAAGGTGTTAGGGTTAAGCTACTATTGTAGCTTTTTAACAGTTTATATGCTCTGTGGAGACTTTCCATAGACATAAAGACATTTATACTGTACAAACTGTATATTCTATCCTATAACCCTACCACACACATATTCAGGCCTATTTTCAATAGTTTTTTTTAAAATGTATTATTATTGGCCAGTTAGTTATTTTTTTATTAACTTATTTGCTTTACTATTTATTTGTATTGAAAAATAAATGCATATTCCACATCAGACAGTTAATTTTTATATACATTGATTAATTAGTATAATTAATGATCTTACCCAACATTTAAAGCCATTTTCCTACAACACTGTGACAGCGTTACAGATAGATAGATGTTTGTATACTGCACGCCTAAAGACAGAAGGGCTGTTGTGTCCCGTGATGGGGGTCTCGACTGAGCCGCGCGCTCGCGTGCAGCCCCTCCCTCTGCGCACGCTGCGTGCACGCGCTGGAAACATGGCGGATAAACGGTGACTCTCACGTCTGATAAATGACACTAAACCCCCCCAGCAGGAGGTAAACAGCCCCCACATCACCCGAAACAACCGCGTATCATTCACTGAGTCACTTATAACTTCAGTTTAGAGAAGTTTCTGCAGCATTCAGCTAAATGACACTAACACTGTTAGTGTTGTTTTATGATAACAGTGAATGTAAAGTTTCTTTCTGTGCGTGACTGAAAGCAATATAATAAACAATATATATAAACAACTTCATCAATGTACATCTCACATCCGTGTGACGTCAACACGCAGTGTTGCTAAGTAGCATAACAACACATTTACTGCGTCTCATACAGTGAGATGTTCAAGCGTCTTATTTTAAGCTGTTAAAGCACGTAAAGACTTTTGCATGACTTTTAATGTATAAATAAAGAATAAAGAGATTGTGTTGTTGTTATTTCAGAGAGGCTGTGTGTGTTTTTAAACACAGACTGAATCAGGAAACATCTTTCAACACAACTGTGTGTTTTAAATCTAAGTGTGATAAAGTTTGTGTTTATTTTCACTGCATTCAGACATTACAGACGAGTGCATGAAAACAAACTGAGTGAAATGTCTTCAACAGCCACTTAACTTGAGATTTATGTTAATTTTATTATTACATGGTTTATGTTCTCTAAATGTTTTTAATCGGCCACTATATAACCTGATATCTGACCCGATGACTGCTTGAGTCAAACTATAATTCCTCTAAAGCAAGAAAAGTGTCTTCTGCCTCTAGTTAGTTCAGGTTTAGCACAGGTTACTCATGGGTAATGGCTCATCAGGTTAACGGTTTAGCAGTGACAGCTGACCAGCACATCCATTCACCGCCTGATAAACGGATAATACACTATAATGTTTTATTGAAGGAACGGGTTGATTCTGTGTTTATCTTTTATAAAGAGGTTGGGGAAAAGGTGGACGATGAAGAAACCAGGACCACAGAAAGGTAAGATTTAATTTTGAATGAATGTTGAACTGTTAAACATACTGTTATCAGGGGATATTTTGAGGTTTAGTTTAGATTTGATTGTGGTGGGTTTTTGATTCTCTAGCTGTTGAGTGGGGGGTGGCAGGACATTTAAACACACTCACAGCTGTACTGAACTGAAAACACAGATGCTCTCTCTCTCTCAGACCAGCAGGATCCAAACCTGTGGACAGTAGATCACAGGACGTCATGAAGTTTATCAGAGACCTGGACCCTCAGCTCGCACCACACGTGGACCTCTTCCACAAACACGTGAGAAATGAACACACAGCAAAACACAAATCATTTCACAACTACTGAAGACTTGAATGGTTAATCTTATAGTTTCAGTCTTGAGCCTGAGACAGTGTCAGAAATTGTGTGTGTGTGTCAGAAATTGTGTGTGTGTGTCAGAAATTGTGTGATCATCTGAGTGTGTGAGAGACAGATTAGCTGGTCTATATGGTTTTCTTGTTAATTTGTTTTTTATTTTACATTCTTATCAGACTTTTAAAACGAGCTGGAGTTTATTCTGAGGAATAAGTGCAGCGTCTCACTGGGTTTGTGTGGAACTGTCTCTGCAGAACTTCATGCTGATCTTTAAACACACTTTGTTTGGCTGGTGCTCTTCTGTTGCAGGAAATTGATGGGAAAGCTCTGCTTCTGCTGTGCAGTGATGTCATGATGAAATATATGTGGCTGAAGTTGAGTCCCGCCTTCAAACTCATCTTTCATATTGACAGACTGAAACAGGGCCGTTGAGGAAGCTTGAATCAGTTTAACTGTAGCTCTTCCAAGTACATTTTAAGATGGCATGCTGGGATACTTACACCCCCAGCAGTACTGTAGCAAGTGTTGGCAAGCTTTCAAGCTCCGCACACTTTTCTTTGACCTTCGTTTATTTGATCGTTTTCTTCTGGTTGTTCTTTCTGTTGTTGAGTAATTATAGCACTGTCATACCCAGTTTATTTTCCCAGTTGTTCTGACATTATAGTTACGGTTGCCAAGGACTGTATATAGGCCTCGATTTTTATGACATACGTGTAATTGTATATTTTATCAGCTCACATCAATAAGGGTGTTTTTCTGATTTTCTTCATTTAACTCCAGACAAACACTAGATCAGTCCGGGAATCACACTGACCTGACACCTCACAGACTGTAACTCCTCCAAAACACTCAATACACACACATTCAATACACACCATCCATTTAAACTGCTGTCACACTGGACTTTAAGCCACACAACATATATGGATGTTATTTTAATAAATTATATTTAACTAATAATATAGTTTTAAGAGATATTATGTACTCGACTTTTGAGAACACAAAGTCTAGTGTGGAGACGTTTAACTGCTGATATAAACACTAACTGAGGTTTCTGTCATGGTGTTTACATTGTCCTGCTGTTTGTACTTCTGCAGTCTTTAAAGGATGGTAGTGAGCACACATTCTGAGTGTTACACTCTGTTTCAAATAAAATATGTAAAGTCTTCTGTAGCGTCTGTGCTGTGTAGTGATTCTGGTGTTTTTACCTGTTTGAGTCACAAGGGGGCAGCACAGCCTTTTGTTGCATGTCCTGTTCTTGTGATAAGCCAGAAATGATATGAACAATGACAAGGTCTCCTACACATCAAACGTGATCTAATGCTACTGATGTGACTGGATCACAGGTGTGTGTTCTTTAAAGAACACATGATACTGTTCAAAGAGATTTTATTTGATCTACTGAACGTTTGTTTGAGTGAATTTGTGACTGAGTTGAGTTAGTGTGTGTTGTGGAGTATTACAGTGAAAGTGTATTGTAGGAAGCTGAGTGTGTTTTTCTGTTTTAACTGACATGGGTGCAAATGTAGAGCAGAGAGGTGTATCATACTGTAAATCTTACCACATTCTCAACAAACAGGAAGACACATATGAGGGTGCAACGCTTTGACCAGACCCTTCAGTCAGAGAGGGTTTGTGTGCACATGATGGTATTACCCCTACAGTCACATGACTCCTAAACTCTCCCCCACCATCACACAGACTGAATTCACATGTTACAAATATGTTTTGAGTTTCAGTTTGCTCTCTGCATTCATACAACCTGTTCAGATGTTAGTCAGAAAGATTATTTCAGCATCAGACAGTCATTGGCAGAGAAAGTTTGTGTAACACATTTAACAGTTCAATATTATGGCTTCAAAGATTTACACTATGATGCCACAGAAGAATGTTTTAAAGTTAAATGTCTTTTTAGTAACAGGATTAAAACTATTCAGGGTCTTAAGGAACTATGAATGTGACGACAATTACATTTTATTTTCTAAACAATTATAAGTTTGACAAAACATTCTGGTTAAAGGATTTTTTCTATATTAGTTAGGGCTGAAGAAAGCAGCGTTTGATCTTGTGTTCATACTTAAGACTTAAGCAAACCCTGTAAAACTAGCATATGATTTTTTTTGCTCCTGATATGATTTGATAGCTCAGCTGGTGTGATTTGTTGAGATTGTGGACTAACTGGATGAATAAGAGTCTCCTTTGACTCCATATACACACAGTATGTTAATGTTGATTTGTGTTACAGTTCAATCTCTTTAATGAATCTTGGATGTTTTGTCAGTCTGCAGAAACTCGTTTAACACTACAGTTTTAGTTCACTACAGTTTTAGTTCACAACACAGTTGTTCATTTGCTGTTCTTCCTCTTTCCAGACCGGCTTGAGTTAAACATCTCCAAAACAAACTGTTGTCAGGAAAGCTGCGTAAGAAAGAGAATAGCTGAGTGTGTGATGTACCACAGGAGGGGTGGTCTTCATAATCCCGCACCGCTCGGGGGTAAAACCCTGCACAGTTTCTCACAATACCCTTCATTTCCCACAATACCCTCCATTTCCCACAATACCCTTCTCAGTTTTAGTAACTGTGTTGCTCTTTTTTCTGTTCTTTTAAGGCAAAAGTTTTTTGTTGTTTTCTGACCTTCATTTGCTAATTCTAGTGAAACCAAAGACTGTTTAGAGAGAACACACAGAAATAACTGTGTGTGCGTGTGTGTGAAATTATTAAACCGAAATGTATTATTAAAAATACTAAATAATGTTTTTATGAAAATGTAAAGGTTTCTGTGAGGGTTGGGTTTAGAGGTAGGGTGAGGGTTAGGGGGTTTGTATATATAAAATATGCAGTTTGTACAAAGCATACAGTCCCTACAAAGCATAGAAACCGTGTGTGTATTTGTTTAGGCCTCAGACAGAGAGAGTAAAACTCAACAGTATGTCTCCTGTCACGCCCTGATTACTGTATGTCTAGTCTAGTTTCTCAAAGGTGGATTTGCAAAACACAAATTCTTAAGAAATAATTATGATAAATGATGACTGCAGTGTTTTGTGTTCAGCAGTCAGATAAGAACTGATGGCCACACCCAGTTCCTGTGGATCAGAAGTGTTATCTGAGGACTATACATGCATGCTGTTCTCCTCCAAACAATAGCTGCATGTGTTATCAGTGTGGGAAGAAACTGTACACACACTTTCTCTGTTACACACACACACACCTGTATTTATCTTCTGTGTGTTCAATTGTAGAGTTTGAGAGAACAGCAGAATTCCCCAGTGAAGATGTGAGATTAGTGACACAGATTCTAAAACCCCCACCGCTCATGTCAAAAGCATGTAGACTCTTGTCATTTAAAATATATCAGGCCTGAACTTGTTTACAGGTTAACAGCTCTTCACAGAATCCAACAAATCATCAACATTTTATCAGACAAATGTTAATCAGTTCTATCAGACAGTGTTCATAAGTTATTAAATTACATAGTTTCATGATAAATACAGATGTTGGGATATAACTATACCTTTAAAAACATAGCAGTTTTACAGTTTAACCAAGAATGAGAGTTTAACGCTACAGTTTTTACAAATGTTGAATTAAAGATCTGAACAGCACCGGTTCTGTAGCTCAGATCTCATTTGCAGATTGTACTAATAATGCTTGTTTTTGTTTTGAGATCAGTTAGAGAAGAATCCTATATAAGTCTAGCTTGTTATAATGTCTTTGAGCCCTTCCTTGGCTGAGAGAAACAGGAAGTGACACAGATGTGCTAAGAGTTTGTAACAATCTTCACCCCACTCTCTACCCAGAACCCCTCACCACTGCTTGTCTGTAAATAAACACTTTGGCCTTCATTTGCAGAGCAATTACCAGAGACCAAGAGTTCACGTAAACTCTAATGTCAGTGATAGCACAGATTAACCTGGACGGCTTCTGTTAGCTCCACTTTACACACACTTTTAGTACAACTGTATGTAGGTAAAAGGTTTGTTCTTCACGCTAGCGGTTAGACTGCTGAATTCTGGTAATAAAATGCTAATATAAAAGCATGCTGACTGAGAAGGTACCATGAACTAGCTACAAAAGCATGAAACATAATGTTTCATCATGTTTGTTTTTTAACCAACAAAGATCAGTTTGTCATAACAGTTTGTCCATATTTCAACATCAGTTAATGAGACATACTTCGTGGGAATTGCAGTAGAGAAAAATCCTTATATTTTTAACTGTATGACTAGGGAATTGCAAAGGTCTGGAATATTTCAAAACATTACAGCTTTAGACATGTTCTTTTGCTTATGACAGATAGGTGTGTCCCAAATAAGATCAGAGATTGATGAAAATTACACCAGAGTCAAAGCTTGGCCGTCTTTATTAACAAATCACACACACATTTAAACCATCCTGGACCGTAAGATGAGGGACTAATAAATAACTGTGACTAGACTTAAGGCAGCTTTAAAGCTCAGACACACCAGTTATAATGACAGATTCTTTAACCACTACTGAACAAGTAAACAGTGGTTTGTGGATAATGATGTTGTTACTGTATGTTTGTTTGATGTTAATACATCTGATAAAGCAATAAGTGTGGAGTGTCTTTACACTGAAGCAAGTTCACAGTTCTGAAATGTTACATTCATCCGTAGAACATGATTTGTGCAGAGTTTCATCACACATCAGATATAGCATCAAAGAGTAACTGCTCTCTCTCTCTCTCTCTCTCTCTCTCTCTCCCTGCACTGCTTTCCCACTGTCCACGTGAGCCAGACTCAGCAGATAACTGCACTGGGCTGCTGTTTGCTCACAAAGTCTGAGATAAAGTCAAACTCATTTTGTCCCAGGAAGAGTTCAGGAAGTTCTTGCACTCTATCCAGTCCAAGTTCCATAACCAGCGAGGTCAAAACCTCCTCATCGATTAAATCTGTGTCCATACCGTTTAAACCGAGAGCGGGTCCGGACACGTGCTGCACCTGACCCATGCGGAACTGCATGCCGTTGCTCATGTGTCCCAGCGGGGGGGTGTGGTACTGCGTGTTGAGTTTTTGAAGGTGCATGCTGGCCATGAGCTGCTGGGAAGGGAGACCAGTGCTCATGTACTGCTGCTGCGACGGCTGCTGCGTCTGATGCATGTGATGCTGAATGCGATGTTGTTGCGACTGGCCCTGATTGTTGTACATCATGTTAGTGGACTGCAGCTGGTGGTGACCCATCTGCCCATTCATGGGTCCACCCAGGCTGGCCTGTTGACGCATGGCGGCCTCCATGTTTCCCTGGGGCCCTGTTCCATAGTGCATCATCTGTCTGCTGGGCATGGCTCTGAGGCCGGCGAGGGGCCCGTGCTGCTGGTTCTGGCCCATCCGGTAGCCGAGCAGACTCACGTTTCCCTGGCTGTGGTTCACTGACATCATCATGTGTTCTGCCATAGAATCTCCCTTCATTCCAGAAGAGAAAGAGAGATTAGATCTGACCTGCACTGAGAGTCACAGGAGGTCAGAGCAGGTAAAGTGGAGATAAATTAAAGCAGTTATTCGTGTTTGTGTGTGTGTTGATATATACAGAAAATATTAAGTATTATTTACTTAAGTTAGTATTTAGTGTAGTATGAGTTTACAGTAAAAAATCATGTAGCGAAGATTAATCAACCTCAGCTAATTGTCTTTTCATTGTACAGTTAAGAGAAGGTGTGTTTCTTAAGCACCCTGTAGCCCACCTGACTGCCCACCATTCACTACAACATCTGATCCAAACATTAGTAACTGAGATGTATTATTTACCCTAAACTGCTCATACATACATACCATACACCTCTTTCCTAAATACATGGAAGGTGTTTTAAAATATATATAAAATATATATTTTATATATAATATACAGTTATCTTTATTGTTAATACAAACACATATGTTTGTCTTTGTATTCAGCTTGCATAGAAAATAGAAGTGCACAACAGAGAGCCAAAGAAAGTCACCATGCAGCGAAGCAAACAATAGATCTATAACCCAGAGCCCTCAAACACCGGCTGTGTTCTCAAACCCAGCGCGCTGCCTACCTAGACAGCATTTCTGAACATCGCGCAAACTCCA